>ML293235.1:8868-50899 GCA_005239495.1 Nicotiana undulata
TTTCGGGCGCAATTGTGGTCCGAGGGGTAGATTCGACACAAGGTGAGTCTCCTTTCTAACCTTGTAAGAGGGAATTGTCCCCATAGGTGATGTATATGCTATGTGTAACTTGTTTGGGGGCTACGTACGCGCCAAGTGACGAGAGTCCGTACGTAGCAACTATTATTGTTATGTCCGGGTAGTTAGGCCCACATCATGCCTTATATGCTTTTCTCGTAATGCCTAATATGTTTCTTGCAATGCTTTATATGATTTATTGTGACGCATATGTACTATGAAATTATGTTTCGCATAGTGTTATTTCTCTGAGGCTTTACGGGAAAAATTGTTAAATGGCAAGGAATTTGTTGTGGAGAGTAAGTAGTGAAATGAATATGGGATCGGGCCGTACGCCACGGTAGTGTTGAAAAGAAATTGAAATGAATATGGGATCGGGCCGTACGCCACGGTAGTGTTGAAAAGAAATTGAAATGAATATGGGATCGGGCCGTACGCCACGGTAGTGTTGAAAAGAAATTGAAATGAATATGGGATCGGGTCGTACGCCACGGCGAGTGTAGAAGGTACCTTATGGGAGCGGGCCGTACGCCACGACGGGTCTAAGAATTTGTGATTATTGTATCGTTCGGTGGTCTTACCCTTGAAAGTGCTTTATTGTTTGTTCAGTACTTGTTTGGATTTCTGCCCTCGATATATATACTTGTTGCTTATTTCCCTGACATGCTTACTGTATTTCATTATATTTTATCATATGTTATTACTGTTGGACTTTAGTGAGTATCGAGTCGACCTCTCGTCACTACTTCTTCGAGTTTAGGCGGGATACTCACTGGGAACATATTTATTTAATATGTACTCATGCTGCACTTTCTTTTCTTTTCTGTAGTTGACTGTACAGGTCCGGAGGCTGGTACGTCTGATTATCAGGCCGGTGCAAGATATTGATAGCGTGGTCACACTTCACGGTGAGCTGCTTTCCCGGCGACTTCCTAGCAGCACCCTAGAGTTCTTTTGTTATATTCTCTGTCCATTTCATTCAAACTGAGACCCTGTATATACTGTAGTCATTGTATATTCAGTAGTTGCCCGTGGTACTCGTGACACTAGTTCCTGGCACACACATGATGTATATTTTGGGTGGTTGGCTATACATATGATATGCGACATGCCTATTGGTTGATTTATCCGCACTTGTAGTTTTATTTCACATCACCGCCAATATCATGTTTATATCTGTTTAAAATTGGTTAAAAGATGAAATTTGTGTAACGGGGAATGGTAACACTTAGCGTTTCTATATTGGCTGGCCTAACCTCGCCGTTGGGCGCCATCGCGACCTGAATCGAGATTTGGGTCGTGACAAAAGTTTGGAAATTTGGAAATTATTTAAGGATTGGTTATAACTGAGATCTGAAAAAGGCAGTTGAGTTATGAAAATTTTTTGCAACATTTATTTATTTATTTGTTTAGACTTCTCTACTGCTTTGTTATTTAATATTGTTATCGACTATATTGTTAAAGCCCAGCCTTAGCCTCGTCACTACTTCGCCGAGGTTAGGCTCGGCATTTACTCAGTACATGTGGTCGGTTGTACTGATACTACACTCTGTGCTCTTTTGCACAGATACAGGTACTAGTCAGCATTATGGGATTTCAGGACGACTACCTATTCATTTGGAGACACGAGGTACATCTGCCGGCTTTCGCAGATTCTGAGAGTCTTCTCCTATTTTTACATATACTGTTTTATATTATTCAGAACAGTTACACTATTTCTTTCAGCCCATTATTTGTAGTATTCTTTAGTAGTTCGTGAATTGTGACACCAGACTCTGGGTTAGTTCTAGATTTATTTATATAATTAGTTCGTGGCTCGGCTTAATTTATTATTATTTTTATTTTACATTCGGAAGTATTTATTGAAATCCATTGGATCAAGTTTAATTTAAAATTGTTCTATCATGTTTAAGGGATTAATTAACGGAAATACTTGAGCGAACTCTAACATTGGCTTGCCTAGCAAGTGTGGTGTTAGGCGCCATGACGATCCCTAAGATTGGGAATTTGGGTCGTGACACCAGTCCGGTCAACATTTTGACCACATTATCGACCAAAGAGCGACCAACTTTGGTCGCTAATTTATTTACAATTATTTTTTAATAATTTTATCCATTTTATCGACCAACTTTGGTCGCTTTTCTTGATAGACCAATTTTGGTCGCAAATTATTGGTCGCTTTTTGCCGGATTTTTAGTAGTGGGTTTGAAATACTTATTGCAACGGTTTGTAGAACAATTTGGAACGGTTTGCAGGTTCTGTTGCAACAGTTTACATTTTCTATTGGAACGCCATATGATATCTATTGCAACAGTTCCGGTAGACTATTGTAACAGTTTAATCGAACATAAATATAGCCTTTGATGTAAATAATAATTATACATATAATAAATTGAAAACAGTCAAATTTATGTAAAACAAAATGATTCATAATCTGAATTGTCCATTAAGATAATTATATTCATAAAAGTAATATATTCTACTCTAAGTGCATAAGTTATTCATTTCAAAAGTTGGTAAGTTTCAAAATGTTGATAACATATATTCCTAGACTATGCATCTACGATAATTCAAAGTTCTTAATCAGGGTCTAGATCTTCATTGTCTTCGTCTTTCATTTCTTTATCTATTCCACCTACAAAAAAATAAATAAAGCTATTATCCTTCAAGAGAATCAAGTCTAAGAATGCTCATACGCCAAAAAGCAAAGGGAATAGAAAAGAAAGATGACATTCAACTTGAGTTGCAAGATCTAATAGTTTCGGTTAAATAATGAGCAAATGCAAGAAAAATCAAGCAATGCTTCCCTCAAACAAGCATATCTATATGAATAGAGCAAAAACAAAAAAAAACAAAAACGTAAGAGCGTCTGAGAACGAAAAAATGAGAGTAGCAAGAACAAAAGGAGAAAAATTGAGCAACTCCTTCTTAACAGCTTCAACTATTTAACCCAAGCTAAAATACCATTTCTTCCCTATAAACCAGCCACAACTCTAGCCATGTAAACCTCCATTAAACAACCCAAAAATCCATAAAAATCAGCAGAAAGCTCTATTAAAAGGCAGCTGAAAGAACTGCTAAAAAATGCAACAAAACAACTACAAAATCTACTTCTATTAGCACCAATCTTCAACCTTTTCTTCTCTATAAACTTCTACAACTTTAGCCATGTAAACCACCCAAAAACAGCTTAGAAATTCCATAAAAAGAACAGCAAAAACCTCCATTAAAATGCAGTTGTAAAGCTCTAAAAACGCAGCAAAACAACCGCAGAAAACCACCTCTATTTACACCAATCTTCAGCTCCAAAGCTGCCGCAAAATTTAGCAATTCTCCTTCCCAAACCAGCCCCAAAAACATGAAAAAACCCACCTGAGAACTCAGCTGAAAAGCATCGCGAACCCCATCTGGAATCGTCCCCAAAACAGCTCCAAAACATAGCCAAAACTCCCTTAAATTGGCCCTATAAACAACCCCTCTTTTTCCACCATAAATATCCTTTAAACCAGTCAATAAACAGGTGAAACCAATTCCAAAATGCGCCTGAAACTTCCTTTTTCAGTCATGTAAAAACATTTTGTAGAATACATTTGTACTCTTAAATGCCATTAGAAAAATCCTCAATAAAAGTTGGGTAGATAAAGTTTCTTTTGTAGTTTGAGGAAATATTAAAAAAAGTGTATACGTACAATTCTCTTTTCCTTCCATTTCGTTTAATTCAATCAACACTAGTAGATGCTGTTATTTTGTTCATTTTCATTCGAAGCAAACCAAGTTCCCCCAACACAATTTATTTGACACAACAACAAATATAACATCTTTCTCACAACCATTAACTTTTACATTTTTTCTTGCATAATTTGCTGTAAGCTCTAGTTTGTAAAAAAAAAAAAAAAAAAAAAAAAAAAAAATAAAAAAAAAAAAAAACCCCAAAAAAAAAAATTGGGGTNAAAAAAAAAAAAAAAAAAAAAAAAATTAATAATAAAAAAGTACTCCAATACAAGACATTGGGATGATAAGTTACCGTGGAAGGCAGTAAGCACATTGAGCACATGATATACAACTTCGACAGTTATACTTTAAGAGTTCGTTAGTGTCAAAAAAGAGATGAAGATTGAGATCATACCATGTATAAAATCACATTCAGAAGAGGAAAAAAGCTCCAGTGAATTCCTTTTTGACTTCAAAATACCAAAAGAAGAAAAAAAAAAAAAAGAAGAAGAAAGATTTGACAGGAAGTTAAATTGCAACTCAATCTCTTCCTTTGTTGATCTTCATTCTTCTCTCTCTATATATATATATATATATGAGTCTGTATGCACTACCTAATTGCAATTGAATGAAAACATCAACGAAGGAATCTCCAAAATTTTATCATTCTTCTACCATATAAAGAACAAATAAACTTAGCAAAAGTAAAACATAGTTTAAGTTCAACCAAATTGTGTATATTGCAGGGGTAAGCTACTTCATGTGCAACGCAGTTCCAATTTATTACTATTTTTAGTAACGTGTTTCCAAAATGTCACAGTTAAAACTGACAAATAAATTAATAACTAAGAAACTACGATACACTATTAGTGAAATATATTAGTAAGAGGATATTTCACCAGAAGACTCATCCCAAAGGCATATGTATGAACCAAAAAACTAAAATAATGAAAACTAAATGAAATAACATAGTTAAACTAAATGAAATAATCGTCCAACTTTTATCAACATTATCCACGAATTTCCGATATAATATAATCATATCACAAAAGTTAATATTCAAACTTGGCTAAGTTACACCTCGATACTATATTATTACTAGTAGGGATAGCCCGGGCTTCGCCCGGGCCCAACTTAAACAACCTATATTGTTTCATTATACATTGTGTTACTTCTAATTCTCACCGTGAAATTCCGACTTTTTCTTGTGAGAGGTCTCACTAATTTTTCGAATTCTTTGTCATGATTTTTTGTAAGTACTAAAGATAAATATAAAAAATACTACTATTGTAAATAATTGTCCAGTCACAATATCTGCAAGGACCCAAAAGCAAAGCGCATAAAGTTCTTTACCCTTTGACTTTTAAATTTTAGTACAATACCATATAAGTTTGTCAAAAAGTAGATCGAGCTGAGCTTGTTGTGAACTAAATCATCAGAAGGGAAAGATCCCGTGTCCAGAAAGTGCGAGCCTAGTTGATCTGCACAAAGTGGAGTATCCATGAAAATGTTTATGATCATTTTTATTTCAAAAATAAGTTGATAACAGTATTGCTGAAGCATAATCAAGTGAAACTTTATTAAAATATTGGTAGATGAATAGCATAACTTATGTAAATACAAGTATTGATAATGAGCTATGGAGCATACCAATTTACATTTGATAATTTTGGTGAATTTGGTAAAACTATATCTCAAGAATGCTGCCCAAAATTAAGTACATGCCACCTCTATTAATATTTCCGGATGTTAGCCATTTCTTCTCAAAAAAAGCATGTAATTGTATCTCGCAAAGAACTCATCGTAAAGAGAACACATACTAACACGAAAACTCTATCAATATGAAAAGACTATCCATAAGTATGTAAGTCAACATATTCAAAAGACTTTTGTTTTCCTAAATCAAGTTACAATCAGAGGACGAATCTTGCTCGACCAATGGACGAATAGCAGGTCCTGATAGAGTAAATGAAAACTATTAGTTATTTTCAAAGGTGTAGATTGTGTAAAATAGAAAACATTATCTCTTCCAATAATAAAAGTGCAGAAGTGAGACCTATGAAATATATGAATGAGCAAGAAGGAGCAACGAAGAATATATATTAAAGATTACAATCTTTACTTTGGGACAAAGAATGAAAAAATGAAAAGCTCTATAATTTACAGGTTATATATTAAAGATTACAGTATGATTATCAGTTTATTGAAGTTCACTGAAGTCACACTTATAAACCTTCAAACAATACAGCCGTAATAAAAGATCCAACACGATAGATCAGCAAATTAACTTTTTTTAACTATGCGCTTACCTTGAAAGAGCAAAATGGAGCAACGAAGAATGTCACCAAAGTCGTGAAGATGAACAACTGTTTTGATCTTTATGCTATGTGTTTCATAGAAACCCAACAATAGAATCACAACAAAATACCTAAAAAGAACTTTTGAAATCAATGAGCTTGAGTTTTATACCATGCAAAGGATTATATGTTATTGACACCTACTAAACCCAAACCAATAACAAGAAAAATAAGTTTTAGTCAAGATAAAAATGAACCGTCAAATAGAGTGATTATTTCATGACCAACTTGTTCTGGAATATATGTGGAAAAATAAATAAATTTAGGTAAATAAGAACTATAAGATTTATTCTTATTAGGTTCCTATAACCATAAGTATGTATAGCTGCAATTAAGCAAACTACGAGATGACAATGAGGGTAAGTAGACATGTCCAATTGGTCCACTCTACTACTCTTAGTTGCTTTCGTTCGTCAAGTAAGAAAAATTTAAGCTTATGTCATTGTCTCCATTATAGGATGTTGAAAGTCAATCAAGAAGAAAAACTGCAGAGGGCTAGCTACCAAGATACAAAGTTCTATACTACAGGGATTAATACATCCTTAGACACTTGACAACCAACTTTAACCCAAAATTCATTCATATTTCAAGGCGGAACTTTGTCAAGTTCTCAGTTTCGAGAAGTAACAAATCCAAAGAGTATTAGCATGTGCAAACTAATATTGTGTGTAAATTTTATAATTAGTATCTCTAAAGCTAACACGGTGAACATCACATTTTTCAACTAAGAACACTTTCTGAACGATCTAGGACATGCCTTTGACACTTTTAAATAATGTTGCTTCATTACAATTTTGTATTGGCATCTCTAAAGGGTTGAAAGATGTACAGAATCACACTTAATCGCAATCTGAAAGCTAAAATAATGAAAGTATAATTTCTTAAAATATTATTCTTGCCTAATATTCTCTCGGCGCAACTTATTTTTTTCAATTGTGCTGTAATATTTTACCATTTTGTAAGCCTGAGCAAATATCAAAGTAACAGACACTACATACCTGGAAAAAACTTTTTAAACCCATGCAATTACGTTGACAGAGCAAAAGTGCAGTTGGCGGATGATGACGTTACCAGTGTTGCAAGGAGATGACCAAATCCAGTAATAGAGTAGCCTTCGATTAATCTTTTTTGAGAATCTCAGTAGAAGTCAATTTAAATTTTAACGAAAAATGTGTGAAGATAAAAGGGAAGAAAGTAGCAAAACCGAACGAAAAACATAGAGGAAACAAAGAAAATCAAAAGGATTTACTTTGGTAGAAGAAGCTTGAGCGGCGAAGAACTATGCGTCAAAAATTGAGGAGCGAGAAAATTGTTCTTCTACTCGGTAGCGGTGATTGCCATGGCCTAGGTAGAAAATGACCTACTGAGTCTATTTCTGATCCGAATAGTTAACAACAAATAAGAACATAATAAACAATTTAAAGCAAATATCACATCAAATGACCAGACTGTCCTCGTCATAAGCCCGCATGTTGACCGAGATCTCTCTGCTATTCCCTCTTATTATAGTAGTAATTACTTAGAAAAAAATATAGCATTTTTTTATATGAAAGAATAAAGTTTTGAACTTATTAGTGAACAATTAAAAGTTCATAGAAAATGACACAAATCAACCATAATTTTCCTTTACTTCACAACGACAACAATATATTAAGATCCACACTAACATACAGATTTCATTTGTGTTATAACCAAATAGTCGACTAGTTCTTCAATAAATGATATTTTCTTAGCTATCTTGAGTATTTATCTATCAATTAAATCAAAAGAAGTACTGAACCTTAAGTAGAAACTAAAAATTACCAATTCCACAAAAGATACGGGTAATGAGAGACAGAATTGGAAAACCCACAGATAGTAGTATTACCTTCAATATAGTCTTGAATCCAAAACAGTGCAAATGGCCAACAGGTAACCTCTTCAAAATATCCTTAGCTGCAGATTCTTGTACTATTGGTTGTGCTCTTTTGTGATCCAAAAGCCTTAGCATAAATTCTATAGCTTTTGCTTCCAGTGCTGCTTATGAGGTTGAACACAAAAATATAAAAAAAAATTGCAAGTTGGAATCAACTTTCAATTTACCATACTTTCGTGGAATTTGGATTACTAATCTTCAGAAAAGAGTTATCAACTCACAAAGCAATACTAAATTTGTTTAGAAAGTTAAAAGTCTGAATAATTGAATAGCATCCACAACCAAATTTATTTCGAACTAATCCAATCTAACTCTTAGCAGTACCCCTAGAATAAACAAGTGGAGTACTAGTTTTCTGTCTGATGTAAAATAAATAGTCCTACCAACAAATAAAAAGGACTATTTCAAGCCTCCATGTTTAAATCTAAGAATAATAAAGTTAGAACCATTACACATTAACCCACTAGACAAAAATGCCTCGTCTTTTCTATTTGTCTTTTACTCATAATATGTTTAAAATTTTCAATCTTAAGTTTTAAAAAACATCAACGAAAACTTCAACTTTGACAAATCTTTAAACTTTCGGTAGTACATGCAATATGCAATTCTAATTTCTATTTCTAGACGCCTAACGACATATTCTATTTCAGACAATGAAACTAGTCTTTTGTTTATTTTTTCCAATGAAGATATGATATATTTACAAATTAGACAATTCAAAGACTAAAATAGTATAACTCTCCAATGAACTATACCTGATGATGTCTTATTTCGTCAACCATGAATGAAACAAACCACTCAGAATTTAAGGTCACTGAAGCTAAACATTCATCAGTATCTCTTCTTCCTAATAGATTAACATATAATGAGAACAAAGCGTCTAGATTGCATTAGGTCTTACATATGAATATTTGCAAATCGAGATACATTCAAGAAAAAACTATAATTTGAGTAACTACTGCTAATGGGTCGGCATTTCGTCGAACAGTAGATGTGTGGGGCATATTGAGGGTTAGAAACCCAATTATTCCCTCATATATTTTAACAAAATACATATATACCTTAAAAATAGTGCACGAGCATTATCAAGTATTTTTCAATAATTTTCTATAATTTTTAAAGGGCTTAATCAATTTATTTTGCATAAATAGTTATTAATTGCATCTCAAATAAATTTCATGATGATTTGTCGGTCAATTTTCATCATCTATATCCATATTAAGCTTTAAATATTTTTTATATACTTATTATAATGGTATTTTGCATTCTTAGGCTAAAATTGCATATTTTGCAATAATAGCCCATATATATGCATAATTACATTATTTACACATAAAATGACTTTTTATTTTTTTATAGTGTTAAGTAATTGTTTGAAATCAGTTTGATGCACAAGTGATATTTTGGTTATTTATTAATTATTTTTATAAATTATTTACTGATTTAATTGAGTATTTAAAATCTAGCCCTTTTTCTTAATTAATTTAGGACCTATACACTACCCATTGCACCAACACAATACCCTAATACCCAATACCCAAACACCCATTAACCCAGACCCATACATGTTTAAAACTGTAACGACCCGACTTACCCTCCGGATGGTATCGTGACGACACCAAGTCTCTACGACTAGGTAAGCCTAAATTTGCGGAAAAATATAGACAATAAAGTAAAGACAGAAAGAAAACACAAATAGACGTAACATAGCCGCTCGGTATGTACAAATATAACTTCCCAAAACCCCGAATGTCACATTTAGTCACAAGCTCTGTACCATAAATAGCTCTATACAACGAAGAAACAGAAATACATAAGATGTCCCTGTCTAAACTGGAATAGAAGGTGACTCGTAGGATTCTGCGGACACGGCAGAATTACCTTGCGGTCTTCTCGAAGCAGCTACATGACCCCTAGCCACGGAACTGAGTACTGGTACCTGGATCTGCACACGAAAAAATATGTGCACGAAAGGGCATGAGTACTCCACAATTGGTACCCAGTAAGTGTCAAACCTAACCCCAGTCAAGTAGTGACGAAGTCAGGTTAAGGCTCTACTGGGTTTTATAAGTAAAATATTTAATATAGTACAGAAGGATATAAATTCTAAGGTAGACAGTAAAAATAAATAATCCAAAAATAAAACAGCAACAGAGAGCCCTTGGCTCAGCACAACGTATCGCACAGTGGAATCTCCTGAGATACGTCCCGTAGTTCCAAATGTAAAGATGCAGTATAGGGAGAAAACTCCCAGAATACGTCCGTAGTCCCAATTTAAATATGTAGTACAGGGGAAAAGCTCCCGGAATACGTCTGTAGTCCCAATTTAAATAGGCAGTACAGAGGGAAAGCTCCCGGAATACGCCCGTAGTCCCAATTTAAATATGCAATGCGAATGAATGTTGGATAAGGTTTATTTAAACAATTGAGGAAAAGTCACAAGCAAGAAAATGATAAGACTAACTAACATGGTGCACATAGTATCAAATATGGAATTTAGGTAAAACAGATAGGCATGCTCCTTCCTAATATAAACTACACAAATAGCACATTAAACGGTAAAATAAGAGTGAAATGATTCATGGCATGGAAAGGAAAATGGGATTTTAGAAACAATGGCTCGTGTACGTACTCGTCACCTCACGTACACGGCTCCCATACAACAAATAGTATCAAAACAACCTAAGGGGATGTCCCCAACACAGAATTAGGCAAGCCACTTACCTCGACTGCTCCACTCAACTCGAAACCACGTTCTTGCCACGAGTACCCGACTCCGAATGACCCAAATCTATTAAATTCAATTTCATAATGTAAATATCACATTAAGAAATCAATCTAGCTAATTTTTTCGAATCTAATACACGAAATTAGAAAAATTCCCAAAAAGTTCCCCGGGCCCACTTCTCGAAATCTGGTAAAAATTATAAATTCCGGACACCCATTCACTCATGAGTCTAACCATACAAGAATTACTCTAATCGGATACCAAAATCTCGATCAAAACTCACAAACTTAGCCTAAGAACTTTATCAAATGTTTCCCCAGTTTTCCACAAAAATTTTGAAGTTAAAGGATGGATTTAAGTGTATAATCAAGGAAATTAGTCTAAATCGAGTAGGAATCACTTACCCAAATTACCCAGGTGAAAATCTCTCCAAATATCGCACTTTCCCGAGCTCTCAAGTTCAAAATATGAATTATGGCTTAAATCCTTGAATTTTGGTCTTAACAGCACAATGATCCCGCACCGGTGACCTTTTGGGCCGCACCTGCGGTCCCACAACTGCGGAAAATACACCGCAGGTGTGAAAGCTTACTAAATTGACTGGGCCTGCACTTGCGGTCACTGGGCCGTATCTGCGGCTCCGCACCTTCGGAACCCAGACCGCTCCTGCGAAGCCCATATCCGCACCTACGGCTCCCCTTCCGCAGGTTCGAAACACCAGAACCAGCAATGCTTCAGCTGGTTTTCTAAGTCCAAAATCATACCGTTGAGCATCCGACACATCCTCGGGGCCCCCGGGACATCAACCAAACTTACCAACCAGTCCCAATACCCTATTCAAACTTGGTCGAGCCTTCAAAACACATCACATAACATCAAAATCACTAATTATGCATGGATTCAAGCCTAAGAACTTATTAAATTCCCAAAATCCACAACTGATGCCGAAACACGTCAAAACAAATCTGAATGACCTCAAATTTTACACATGTCATAAATGACACAACGGACCTACAGCCACTCTCGCAATTCCATTCCGAGCTCGATATCAAAATTTCACATATCGGGCGAAATTGCCGAAATTCTAACTTTCGCCAATTCAAGCCTAAATCTACTACAGACCTCGAAAACACATTCCGGACACGCTGCTAACCCCGAAATCATCCAACGGAGCTAACGGAGTCGACATAATTCCATTTCGGATCCGTCTTCACACAATTCCAACTACGGTCCAATTTCTAAAGCTTAAACTCATATATAGGAACTATGTGTCCCAAAACTCTCCGAAATTCACAACTAAACGTTCTGACAAGTCCCAAAAGCAAAAATAGACATGGGGAAAGCGGTTATTAGGGGATCGGGGCGCTAACTCACAAAAACGACCGACCGGGTCGTTACATTCTCCCCCCTCTTAAGAAAATCGTTCGTCCTCGAACGAGCATAAGGACATACCTGAAGCTGTGACAGATAAGGGTACTGGCTGCGCATATCCTGCTCGGTCTCCCAAGTCGTCTCCTTGACCGGCTGACCCCTCCACTGAATCTTTACTGATGCAATATTCTTTGACCTGTCTATCCAATATGGCTACTGGCTCCTAAACATATGATAGATCCTTGTCAAACTTGACTAAACTGAAATCCAAAACATGGTTCGGGTCACTGTGATACCTCCGGAGCATAGAGACATGGAATACTGATGAACTCCTGCTAGGTTGGGAGGCAAGTCTAGCTCATAAGCAACCTCCCCAACACACCGCAACACCTCAAAAGGGCCAATAAATCTCGGACTCAGCTTACCTTTCTTCCCGAACCTCATGACGCCCTTTATAGGCGATACCCCAAGCACCCGATCACCAGTCATAAATGCCAAATCACGAACCTTCCGGTCCGCGTAACTCTTCTGTCCGAACTAGGCTGTGCGAAGTCTCTCCTGAATCACCTTCACCTTATCCAGGGCATCCTGGATCAAATCTGTACCCAACAGTAGGGCCTCACCCGTCTCAAACCATCCCACTGGAGACCGGCACCGTCTACCATACAAAGCCTCATATGGTGCCATCTGAATGCTGGACTGGTAACTATTATTATAAGCAAACTCTGCAAGTGGCAAGTATCGGTCCCATGACCATCCAAAATTCATCACACAGGCACGGAGTATATCCTCAAGAATCTTAATCGTGCGCTCGGATTGCCCGTCCGTCTGAGGGTAAAACGTTGTACTCAACTCTACCGTGGTGCCTAGATCCAGCTGAACGACTCTCCATAACCGTGATGTGAACTGTGTACCTCTGTCCGAATTGATAGATATTGGAATACCGTGGAGGCGAACAATCTCCCTGATGTAAATATTAGCCAACCTCTCGGAGGAATATGTAGTCAACACTGGAATGAAATGGGCTGATTTGGTTAGCCGATCCACGATCACCCAAATAGCATCAAACTTTCTCAAAGTCCGAGGAAGTCCAACCACAATGTCCATGGTGATCTGCTCCCACTTCCACTCTGGAAGCTCAATATGCTGAAGTAACCCTCCTGGTCTCTGATGCTCATTTTTTACTTGCTGACAGTTGTGATACTTGGCCACAAATTCCACTATATCCTTTTCATCATTCTCCACCAGTAGTGTTGTCTCAGGTCCTGGTACATCTTCGCGATACCCGGATGAATGGAATACCGCGAGCTATGGGCCTCCTCAAGAATCAACTCCCGAATCCCATACACATTGGGCACATAGATCCGACCCTTGATCCTCATCACACCGTCATCTCCTATAGTCATATCCCTGGCATCACCTCGTCGCACCCTGTCTTGAAGAACCAGAAGGTGGGATCATCACACTGGCGCTCTCGAATGCGGTCATAAAGAGAAGATCGAGCAACCACACAAGCTAATACTAGCAAGGCTCTGAAAGGTTCAATCTCACAAACTGAATGGCTAAAGACTGAAAATCCAAGGCTAAGTGCATCTCAACTGCCGGAAGATATGCCAAACTCCCCAAACTCTCCGCCCGGCGACTCAAGGCGTCAACCACCTCATTGGCCTTTCCCGAGTGATATAATATAGTGATGTCATAGTCCTTTAGTAACTCTAACCATCTTCGCTGGCGCAAATTTAGGTCCTTATGTCTGAACAAGTGTTGCAAACTCCGGTGATCTATAAAAATCTCACAGGGAACACCGTATAAATAATGATGCCATATCTTCAGGGCATGAACAATCGCTGCCAACTCAAGATTATGAACTGGATAGTTCTTCTCATGCACCTTCAATTGTCTGGACACGTAGGCAATCACCCTACCATCCTGCGTCAACACCGCCCCAAGGCTAATCCTCGAAGCATCACAATAGACTGTATAAGACCCTGAACCCGTAGGCAATACCAAAATCGGAGCTGTAGTCAGGGCTGTCTTGAGCTTATGAAAGCTCTCCTCACACTCCTCCGTCCACTTGAACGGAGCACCCTTCTGGGTCAATTTGGTCATAGGTGCCGCAATGGATGAAAATCCCTCCACAAAACGGCGATAGTACCCTGCCAAACCAAGGAAACCGCGGATCTCGATAGGTGACAACGGTCTAGGCCAACTCTGCACCGCCTCCACTTTCTTCGGGTCTACCTTGATCCCCTCAAAAGACACCACATGGCCTAAGAATGCCACAGAATCAAGCCAAAATTCACACTTAGAAAATATTACATACAATTTCTTCTCCCTCAAAGTCTGACGCACGGTCCTCAAATGCTGCTCATAATCCTACTGGGACCGGGAATACACCAAGATGTCATCAATGAACACAATGACGAAGGAATCAAGATAAGGTCGGAACACACTGTGCATCAAGTGCATAAAGGTTGTTGGGGCATTGGTCAGCCCAAATGACATGACAAGAAACTCATGATGACCTTATCTGGTCCTAAAGGTTGTCTTCGGAATATCCGGCTCCCGAATCTTCAACTGATGATAGCCAGAACGCAAGTCAATCTTGGAAAATACCTTGGCACCCTGTAACTGGTAAAATAAATCATCAATGGGAGGCAATGTATACTTGTTCTTCATTGTGACCTTGTTCAACTACCGATAATCAATACACATATGCATAGAACCATCTTTTTTCTTCACAAATAATACCGGAGCACCCCAAGGTGATACACTAGGTCTGATGAAACCCTTATCAAGCAAATCCTGCAACTGCTCCTTCAACTCCTTCAACTCAGGAGGAGCCATGCAATAGGGAGGAATGGAAATGGGCTGAGTGCCCGGCAATAAATCAATGCCGAAATCAATATCTCTGTCGGGTGGCATACCCGGAAGATCAACTAGGAACATATCAGGAAAGCCCCTCACAACCGGAAATGACTCAACTGTAGGGGTATCAACACTAACATCTCTCACATAGGCCAAGTACGCATAACACCCTTCTCAACCATCCACTGAGCCTTAAGGAAAGAAATAACTCTGCAGGGAGTATACTCTAAGGTACCTCTCCACTCTAATCTCGGTAAACATGGCATAGCCAGCGTCACAGTCTTGGCGTGATAATCAAGAATAACATAGTGGGGTGACAACCAACCCATGCCCAAGATAACATCGAAATCTACCATACTGAGTAATAATAAATCAGCCCCGGACTCAAAACCACTAATAACAATCAAACATGACCGATATACGCGGTCCACAACAAGAGAATCTCCCACGGGAGTAGAAACATAAACAGGGGAGCTCAAAGAATCCCGAGTTATCCTCAGATGTGAAGTAAAATAAGAAGACACATATGAATACGTAGAGCCTGGGTCAAATAATACTGATGCATCCCTATGACAAAAAGGGACAAAACCTGTGATGACTGAATCTGAAGCTATGGCCTATGAGCGGGTGGGAGGAGCATAGTACCTGGCCTGGCCTCCCCCTCTAAAGAGACCTCAACCTCCCCGACCTCCACCTCGAGCTGCCTGAGAAGGTGGGGTAGCAGATGGGGCTGGAAGGATAGGTGGAGGACCCGGTGGAGCACGTGGGGCCTGATAAGTATGAGATGATGTCACCACACCCAAAACAACCCCTCGGAGGATGTGGCAGCTGTTTCTGACACTAAACTAGCTTGTTGGACTGGCCGATGATAACACCTCGAGCAGGAGGCACACTAGATACCGGTGGTGCATAACAAGGCTCCTGATGTCTAGGAGGGGCTGAAATACCACTGGTTATTGGAACAACTGAATGAACAGGGCGACTCACAAAACCTCTACCATAATGTGCTGCTGGTGCACGAACTCCCGAGTACTGGCCAGTCTCTCGAGACCTCTTGGCCTCTCTCTCATCCCTTTCCCGGTCCAACATGCTCTCAATCCTCCGGGCAATACTCACTGCCCGTTGGTAAGTGATATCTATCTCCAACTCTCTGGCCATACTGGTCCGAATACCGGGGTGGAGTCCCTCAATGAAGCGTCGAACCCTCTCCCTGATCGTGGCAACCAAGACTAGTGCATGACGAGCCAAGTCACTGAAATGAACTGCATACTCCGACACAGTCATAGTACCCTGGCGTAACTACTCAAACTCTGCACGCCAAGCACACCTGAGGTTCTGGGGAACAAACTCAAGCAAAAACATCTCTGAGAACTGAGCCCAAGTAAGTGAAGCTGCCTCCTCTGGACTGCTCAACTCGTAGGCACGCCACCCCTGATAAGCCGCTCCCCTCAGCTGGAAAGCGGTGAAAGAAACCCCACTCATCCCACAATACCCATAGTGCGGAGAATGCGATGACACTCTTCTAGAAAACCCAGAGCGTCATCGGAAGCTAGTCCGCTGAAATAAGGTGGGTGGTACTTCTTGTACCTCTCAAGTCTGAGCTGCTCTACCTCAGAAACAGCTACCCTAGCATCATGCTGAGCTAGAGCCGCTGGGGGCATAAAAATATACTCTAGAACCTGCCCAACATGGACTCTCTGCTCAGGAGTACGAGTTGCGGGAGTCTGTGCCCCTCCCCCGTCCTGATATATAGCTAGTGCTATCGGGAGTAGTCCCGCCTGAGTTAGAGTGCTGAAAGTGCTCATGAGCTCAGCCAAAGTCTCCTGGAAGGATGGGGTAATAGTAGAGACCTCTTGGTCCCCTCAAACTGTAGCTGCTTGGGGCTCCTCTGTTTCTACTCTCGCCGGTGCTCGAGCTGCACCGCGTGCTCGTCCTCTACCCCTGCCCCTGCCTTTGGCAGTTGTGGATGGGGATCAGGTGCCTGATCGAAGGTACGTCCGGTACGGGTCCTCACCATATGTGAGAAGAATATAATAGAGCTTTAGAATTTCGATGTGAATAACTAGCACGACAAGGAATTCCAAATAATGTGATTGTTCTTAACAGTTACATAGCCTCCCGAAGATAGATATGAACGTCTCCGCACCGATCCAGGAGACTCTAATAAACCGGCTTGTGACTTCTGACTCCTATGAACCTAGACGCTCTGATACCAACTTGTCACGACCCGACATACCCTTCAGATGGTATCGTGACGGCACCTAGTCTCTACGACTAGGTAAGCCTAAATTTGCGAAAAATTATAGACAATAAAGTAAAGACAGAAAGAAAACACAAGTGGACGTAACATAGCCGCTCGACATGTACAAATATAACTTTCCAAAACCCGTAATTTCACATTTAGTTTGAAGCTCTGTACCATAAATAGCTCTATACAACGAAGAAACAGCAATACATAAGATGTATCTATCTAAACTGGAATAGAAGGTGACTCGTAGGATTCTGCGGACGCGATAGAATTACCTTGCGGTCTCCTCGAAGCAGCTACACAACCCCTAGCCACGGAACTGAGTACTGGTACCTGGATCTGTACACAAAACAACATGTGCAGGAAAGGGCATGAGTACACCACAATTGGTACCTAGTAAGTGCCAAGCCTAACCCCAATTAAGTAGTGACGAGGTCAGGTTAAGGCTCTACTAGATTTATAAGTAAAATAGTTTAAAATAGTACAAAAGGATATAAATTCTATGGTAGACAGTACAAATGAATAATCCGAAAATAAAACAGCAATAGAGAGCCCTTGGCTCAGCACAACGTATCATACAGTTGAATCTCCCGGGATACGTCCCGTAGTTCCAAATGTAAAGATGCAGTACATGGGGAAAGCTCCCAAAATACGTCCGTAGTCCCAATTTAAATATGCAGTACAGGGGGAAAGCTCCCGAAATATGTCCGTAGTCCAAATTTAAATATGCAGTACAGGGGGAAAGCTCCCGAAATATGTCTGTAGTACCAATTTAAATATGCAATGCGAATAAATGTTGGATAAGGTTTAATTAAACAGTTGAGGAAAAGTCACAGGCAAGAAAAGGATAAGACTAACTAACATGGTTCACATAGTATCAAATAGGCGCCCATACATCAAATAGTATCAAAACAACCTAAGGGGAAGTCCCCAACACAGAGTTAGGCAAGCCACTTACCTCGACTACTCTACTCAACTCGAAACCACGTTCTTGCAAGGAGTACCCGACTCCGAATGGCCCAAATCTATTAAATTCAATTGCATAATGTAAATATCACTTTAAGAAATCAGTCTAGCTAATTAGTTCAAAGCTAATACGCGAAATTAGGAAAATTTCCCAAAGAGTTCCCCAGGCCCACGTCTCGGAATCGGGTAAAAATTATAAATTCCGGACACCCATTTACTCACGAGTCTAACCATACAAGAATTACTCGAATCGAATACCAAAATCTCGATCAAAACTCACAAACTTGGCCTTAAGAACTTCATCCAACTTTTCCCCAATTTTCCACCAAACTTTCGAAGTTAAAGGATGGATTTAACTATATAATCTTTGAAATTAGTCTAAACCGAGTAGGAATCACTTACCCAAATTGCCCAGGTGAAAATCTCTCCAAAAATCGCACTTTCCCGAGCTTTCAAGTTCAAAATATGAATTATGGATTAAACCCTCGAATTTTGGTCTTAACAGCACAGTGATCACACATCTGCGACCTTTTGGGCCGCACCTGCGGTCCTGCACCTGTGAAAAATACATCGCAGGTGCGAAAGCTTACTAAATGGACTGGGGCCGCATCTGCGGCTCGGCACATGTGGAACCCAAACCGCACCTACGAGCTTGGCTGACCTTGTCCAAAACTGCACCTGCATGTCCGCACCTGCGGCTCCACTTCCGCAGGTGCGAAACACCAGAACCAACAATGCTTCAGCTGGTTTTCTAAGTCCAAAATCATACCGTTGAGCATCCAAAACATCCCCGGGCCCCTCGGGACCTCAGCCAAACTTACCAACCAGTCAAAATACCCTATCCAAACTTGGTCGAGCCTTTAAAACACATCACATAACATCAAAATTACCAATTATACATGGATTCAAGCCTAAGAACTTATGAAATTTCAAAAATCCACAACCGATGCCGAAACACATCAAAACTAATCAGAATGACCTCAAATTTTACACACAGTTCATAGATGACACAACGAACCTACATCCACCCTCCGAATTCTATTCCGAGCCCGATATCAAAATTTCACCTATCGGCCGAAATCGCCGATATTCTAACTTTCACCAATTTAAGCCTAAATCTACTGCAGACCTCGAAAACACATTCCAGACATGCTCTTAACCCCGAAATCACCCAAAGGAGCTAACAGAGTCGACAAAATTCCATTCTGGATCCGTCTTCACATAGTTCCAACTACGGTACGATTTCTAAAGCTTAAACTTATATATAGGGACTATGTGTCCCAAAACTCTCCAAAATTCACAACTAAACAATACGACAAGTCCCAAAAGCAGAAATAGACATGGGGAAAACAATTATTAGGGGATCGGGGTGCTAAATCACCTAAACGACCGACCAGGTCATTACAAAAACCCCGACCCACTTAACTTTTAAATCACATTCCGTTGATCTCTGAAGATCAACGACTCATATCACCCAACCCCTTTAAACTAACCTACCCGTCTAACCTTAATCCATTTTTACCAAACCGCCGCCTCTATACATTCCCTCTCTCATCTTCCACCCCCTCTCCAAGCCCTAGCGCCGTCAGGACAAATGTCCCTAATTCTAACCCCAGAAATGGAATCAATCTATGATTCCTTACCTTATTTGGTCCTATCTCCTTACTGGCTACCCGATTTTGGTATTACCTAATGGTTTGCCTAAAATAGAAAGCAAATTTTGAGAGATTGGAACCAAATCTGGTTCAAAATCCTTAACCTATTGTGTATTCCGTTTGTGTTCATACTTAGCCCTAAAGGTTTGGGTTTTAGATTCTCTTTGATTTGAACCTAAACTAGTTCAAACTTTTATTTTATCATTATCTCGTCTATAATTACTTCATTATGTGCAAATCTACCTATTCATGTTAATTTTCTATATCTGCCCTAAATTAGGGGTTCAGATCTTTTTCTAGTTCGATTCTTTGTTGCTTTTTAAATAAATCTCCTGTCTATGTTCCTAATTTTCCCTAGTTTCTCTGTTGATTTTATAGTTTACCCTAAATTAGGGTCTCATACCTTTTATTTTTGGGACCGGATCTTGTTCGATTATGTGTGTTTTGAGTATATTCCTGTCTATGTTCATTCTATGAAGCATGTGACTCTTGCCTTTTATTTATGCCGACTTTTGAAGGCTTACCTAAAAATTAGGGTTTGAAACCTTTTACTGATTTTCCTTTTACTCTTTCCTTTCTCGTATGGTACTAATATTTTTCTTATTCTATTAAATATACCATGTTTCCATTATTTCTTTACCTTATTTGCCTTAAGACTATTTGTTAATTGATATTTTCCTTATTTTAAATATTACTTGACTGATTACACGCTGTTAGGCTCTGTTAATTGACTGAACTTTGACTTCAATTGATTTTATGATTAATTTCTTTCCTTACCTATATGTGTTTGATTACTTCCCTTATTTGTTCGCCTGATTGAATACCATTTGAACCTTTTCCCTCTCCCCTTTAGGACAGTCTTGAACGCTAATATTCTCACTTAAACTTAGCTCTTTTACTCTGATTGTGTGCATATTATTTCTGGTCTTGGCCGACTGAAAGCCAAGGCCAAGTGATTATGGATTTAGCTGCTGTGGTATATTTACTTCCTTTTCTGCCTAGATGGTAAGCCATAATCTCTCGTAATTTCGTAATACGTGTTGCTCGACTAGCATGTTTAAATTATGAGTATAATTCTTCCATTTTATATGATCCTATGATCTCATCTGGTCCTATAATGATATTTTTAACTGGTTATATTTTCAATCCTCTTAAAACTAACTTAATGTTTAACTTGTCTCATGCACTATTTGCTGATCCAGCACGTGTCCTGGACTTAGCATCTTTATGATACCATTAGCATGAAATTGGTTCATTAATACTAACTTCACAAATTTATATTGTTACTTAATGTGTCCTGCCAACTTGTTCATGTTTAACCAAAGAATTAGATTCTTTGCCAAAGCTATTTTGAGTAGAACACAAGTTTCTGATAACCAAAGAATAAGCTAATAATTGTAAGTAAATTTGTAATTGGAAAGCAGTAAGATGCGCAAAAAGTAAGTATATTGCAATAGTAGTTCGAATAAGTCCTTACAAGTTATATTTTACTCCCTTATACAGGGAATTTCTTAATATAACATCTGCCCTTTTCAGTAATTGAGCATTAATGACTAATAATGGCATTAATGTAACATTACAATGATTAACCGTAACTGTTGCATGAAAATTATGTAACGTTTGACTCATTAATTGAAGATATCTGAATCTGGCCTTTATTCTGCCTGGATTCATCCTGCCCGTGCCTCTTCATCTTCTTAATTTGGTTAATATTCTCGTACCCGATTCTCCTGTGGGTATGCTATTCCGTACCTCTTTGCCTCGTACCTCTTCATGAAGTTTCGTCCAGTTGTCATGTTTTCATTATTCCACATAGATTGCTGAGTCATCAGAATTATTACACGTGTGAAGCTCTTTTCACCAATACAGATAGTTCTCCCACTTACCATTTATTTACTGATTAATACTTGGTAAGTGGATACTCATTTACGGCGGGAATATTTTGCCTCCGCTTCACTCGTAACATTGCATCCATCTCTGAACGCAGGAGTCGCTTGTCACTTCCATTTAATGCCCGTGCCGCATGGCATTCTTGGGTTGGTTCTACAATTGTTCAGCGCCTTTTAGGGATTTCTGCGGCTGCATCAGTCACGAAGGGACAACTTCAATTATGACTTTCACATTACTGTTTTTTTCATTTTTGACGGTTGCCTTAGAGTATAAATACCCCTTTTCCTTTATTTACTTTCATGAAAAAATTCTAACCTTCATTCTTCGTTTGCAAAATATTTTTCTTTGTAAATATGTCTTCTTCAAACCAGCAATCTAAGAGAGTCATTAATGTAGATGATCTGACTCCTTCTTCTGCTCTGACACGGAGTAGGAGAGGCGGTAGGCTTAGGAGTTTAGGTTCTACTCCTTCCAGGGGTTCCTCTTCTTCTCATGTTACTCCCCCATCTTCTTCTAGGTCTGCCATTTCTTTATCTTCTCCAAGGGCTAGGGCTTGTAGATCTTCATCAAAAGGTAAAGAACACAATGAACCATTGCGTGAACCGAGGGTTGACGAGATAGTACCTTCGGAGTTTTCTTTTGCTTGGAATAGTCAGGCCTTAAAAGAAAAGCTTTCATCAATGTCTTCTCTCGACGGTGATGACGTGTACCCTACCCAAATAACTGATGGTTTAATATCTCTCATACGTAGGGAGTGTTATTGGAAGCCTAATTTTCCTATTGTTGTACCTAATAGTAATAAAAAAATAACCTCTTACAAGACTGGGTATTCTTTTGTTTATACATATCCCTTCACATTAGGATTCAAGCCTCCCATCGACCCCGTTATTATGGAGTTTTGTCAATTTTTCCAAGTTTGTCTAGGACAAGTGTAAAGACCCGTAGAATTCTTAACTAGAAACGATGCTCGGACAGATCCCCATGTTGATATAACTATAGAAATTCTTAAATCGGACCATTTTGGAGTGAAAAGTACCCCAGGACTCAAAGGATAGAATTTTTCAAGTTTGTACAAATCTGCGGTCCACTATGCGATCGCATATCAAGTATGCGGACCGCACAGTGGTCGCATAGTTGGACAAATTGCCGTCCATTTTAAGGATAGCTATGCGGCCCAAAATGCGATCGCATATCTTGTATGCGGGCCGCATAATTGTCGTTTATTGCACCTGAGTTTTTGCGGAGGGAATCATGCGGCGCACTAAGCGATCGCATAACAGGTATGCGGACCGCATAGTTGCCGCATACCAAGGCGACTCCTTTTTCTCTTTGGCCCAGCTGAAGGCCAAAAATTCGGCAGGTTTGCAAATCGCATTCCGTATCACAAACGTGCATCGGGGCTCCTATTTTCTAATTTTTAAAACCCGACCCCCAGCCTAATATAACACCCATCCCTAATAATTTTAACTATTTTCTGATAAAATAAAGAAAGGAGAGAGTGGGTTCTAGTGAGAGAGAGCCCCAACTTCATCAATTTGATCCACCACCACTACTCAGGCCTGGAATTGATCGAGTAGGATACCATTTCTTCACTACAAGAGGTAATCTTCTACCCCACCAACCTTAATTTCTAGATTTTTGTTAAAATGAAACATGGTTAGGTGAGTTCATGAAGATGGAGGTAGGAATGTTGCATGTATGTAACCAATTAGTCATAATATAGTGAAGGGAAAGGGGTTAGAGTAATCTTTCACTAAAAAGAGGTCATTCAATCTAAAGGAACACCTAGTGTTTGATAAAACGCTCAAGTGAGTTCAAGACATGATCATTATTCCTAATTCTAAGTTCAATTGTGCCACATTGTGAACTAGATTGAAGGTGCTAGAAGGTCTTGTGATTGTGGTAGAAATTAAGAAAATATCCCAAATCGAGGTATGTATGGCTAACTCTAATTTTCATAGGATAAACCTATTGGTGTTCACTTTCCGGGTATGATTCTCTTGTTTGAATCTCTATGGAATTTATGTGTCTTATGTGTCAAGTTGAGGAATTCTTGCTTCTATGCCGTTCCATGTTACTACCATGTTGTTATGCTAATTGAAAGTATGAATTGTGACCATTATGCTCCTTCCTTTACTATGTGTGCGAATCCTTTTATGTGATGGGTATGGTAGATGTGAAAGATTGAATTGATATAAAATGTGAATCAAAAGATTGAATTGATATGAAATGTGAATCAAAAGATTGAATTGATATGAAATATGAATCAAGGGATTGAAATGATATGAAATATGAATCACAAGAGTGAAATGATATGAGATGTGAATCAAAAGATTGAAAATGACAAAAGTAAACTAAAAGATCAAAGAAATGATGGGTGATGTCCTAGGGTGAGATGGCCTAGCCGATCAGGTCGGGATCGGACTCCATGCCGTACACATGGAGACATTCAGATTGATATATGATATTGATTATTGCCTCACTGTTTCAGTTGAGATGGCCTCGCCGGTGAGATATCGGACAAAGCCGGTGAGATACCTCCGTGTGAAAAGGCCACGGTGATGATATGAGTTATGATGTTGTTGGTGCCTCACCTAGGATGGCTTAGCCGGTCGGGCCGAGACCGGACTCCGTGTGACAACAACACGATGGTATAGTAAGAATAATAATAACACTTGAACCTAAAAGATCATTAACCAAAAGATGGCAAAACGGGATAAGAAGCATGGTGACTCTTATTTGTGTTTTCCCCTACTTCGGTGAATTGTTAAATGATGTCTCTATTTGTATCATTGCCTGTTGATATTTATCCTGTCTAGAGTAGAGTTTGTTCATACATACTAGTACTATTCAATGGTACGAACGTCCCTTTTGTCGGTGGCGCCACATGTTTTTAAATGGATGTAGGTGGTTCTGTAGCAGGTAGCGCCGATCGTCGATATGTGTGCTTTCTCCTCCTCCTTTTAGCAGTTCTGGTGAGCCCCATTTCCTCCCGGGGCCGTGTGAAGATACATATTGATCTCTTTTGTACATGTTATCCCTTTTGAGGTATATCCGGGGCCTTGTCGCCGGCAGGTCTATGTATATTTCTCCGAACTCTTGGAGGCTCCGTAGACACTTATGTGGGTTGTGAATATGTTTTGGGTAGTTGTTGGATTTAATCGTAATCGTGATTCCGTATCGTGAATATTGTAATTGGTATATATGTTTTAAAAGATCTAGTGTTGGAAATGGTGAAAGAGGAAAATGGGCTTAATGTCATGAATATATGTATGCTTTTGAGTTATCTCTTGCTACCTCATGTAAATAATGTATGCTATAAACACGGGGAAGAAATGAGTAGGGTAGGAAAGTCTAATCAGGCTTGCTTGATTGGGTCACTCGGTTGAGCGCCGGTCTCGTCCCTCGGATTTTGGGGCGTGGCAAACTTGGTATCAGAGCCTAAGGTTTTAAAAGTGTCCTAGGATGTCTCGGAGCCGTGTCTAGTAGATCCCTTCTTATCGGTGTGTTGTCGACAACTTTTATAATTAGGGGGCTGCTTTGACATTTAGGAATACTACCCTTCATTGTTAGTCTGTATCGTGCAATGGTGTGAAAGGTGAGGTTGTTACTCTCTAACTCGTGCATTGTTTCAACTTTCAGTAAATGGCACCCAGGAAGAAAGCTCGACTCGGCCTAGAGGCTAATGCCACCCCAGGAGTGGACATAAATTCCCAATATGATGGTGCGGGTGAGAATGATTCCCTGACCACGAATCAGCTTGACTTCTCCACTTCAGGACAGACCATTCCGATTCCTGCTCCAGCGGAGGGTGCTACAATCCGCCTGTCCAAGTATGTTTATCATATGATGCTGACCATGGAGGCCGAGTTCGCCGGTTTGTGTAGGGCCTTGGTCCCTTGGTTCTTAATGAAGCTGCCACATCTGCTCTACATTCTAACATGAACTATGGGAAGATTGTGGGATTCGCCTAGGCTACAGAGGCTCAGAAGTTGACACTAAGGATGGATCGAAGAGGTGGTAGTAGGGCCCGGTCAGCGGGCAACCTTGGGGGTTCATTTAGAGGTAGGAGACCAGTCCTCGAAGAAGGGTCATCAGGGCCATCCCAGACTTATGCCTAGTCTTCAGCTAGTTCCCCTCCATCAGGGAACAGTCATCAGTAGGGAGGTCGCTTTGGGCCTGGTCCAAGTAGTAGCAGGTTCAACCATCAGGGTCGATCAGGAGGAAGTTTCTAGCAGAAGCTGAGGACCCTCTGTCCTAAGTGTGGGAAGTGGCATTCGGGGATCTGCCACCTAGACATGCCATTATGTTATGGGTGTGGGAGGAGGGGCCATATTCAGAGAGATTGCCGTTCATCCAGCCACGTAGCAGGTTGGGGTATCGCCCAGCCATCCAGTTATTAAGCTGCTATATCCTCAACACGCCCTCTAGCCCGAGGCCTTCCAGCACCAGCAGGGCGTGGTGCAGCTAAGGGTGGTTCACGGGGTCGGGGAGGACCCAGACGGTTCTATGCACTGAGGGGTCGTCAGAGTGCAGAAGCTTCCCAGATGTCGTCACAGGTATTGTGAATGTTCAATCTCATGATGTGTATGCCCTTATTGATCCCGGGTCTTCTTTCTCACATGTTACTCCTTTTATTGCATCATATTTTGGGATAGAACTAGAACAGCTTCATGAGTCGTTCTCAGTGTCGACTCCGGTTGGTGAATCT
Organism: Nicotiana undulata; assembly: GCA_005239495.1. Classification (NCBI taxonomy): domain Eukaryota; kingdom Viridiplantae; phylum Streptophyta; class Magnoliopsida; order Solanales; family Solanaceae; genus Nicotiana; species Nicotiana undulata. Next base: position 35,346 of record ML293235.1, read on the forward strand.
ATTATGGCCGCGCGAGTCTATAGGAATTGTGTTGTCACGGTGTGTGGTCGGGATACCATGACCGATCTTATTGAGCTAGGGATGGTTGATTTTGATGTAATAATGGGGATGGATTGGCTCTATTCATGTTTTTCTAAATTCGACTGCCGAACCAGAATTATGAGGCTTGAGTTTCCTAATGAACCAGCTATTGAGTGCGAGGGGAATAATATTGTGCCAAGAGGTAGGTTTATTTCCTACTTAAGGCCTCAAAAATGATTAGAAACGGGTGCCTCTACCATTTGGTCCGGGTTGCGGACACCACTTCTGCAGTGCCTGCTCCCGAGTCCGTGCCTATTGTGAATGAATTCCTTTATGTTTTTTTCTGATGAGCTTCCTGGGATTCCACCAGATAGAGAGATCGATTTCGGGATTGATGTATTGCCAGATACGCAACCAATATCTATTCTACCCTACAGGATGGCGCCAACGGAATTGAGGGAGTTAAAGGAGCAGTTGAAGGATCTTATAGAAAAAGGTTTCATTCGTCCAAGTGTATCGCCTTGGGGTGCACCGGTTCTTTTTGTCAGAAAGAAATATGGATCGCTGCGAATGTGTATTGACTACCGGCAGCTCAACAAGGTCACAATAAAAAACAAATACCCATTGCCTCGGATAGATGATTTGTTTAACCAATTGCAAGGTGCTAGGTTCTTCTCAAAGATTGATTTGCGGTCGGGGTATCACCAACTAAAGATCAGGGAGCAGGATATTCCTAAGACCGCCTTCAGGACTCGGTATGGGCACTTTGAATACTTGGTAATGTCTTTTGGGCTAACCAACGCCCAACAACTTTCATGGAACTTATGAATCGGGTCTTCAAGCCATTTCTTGACTCTTTTGTGATAGTCTCCATCGACGATATCCTTGTTTATTCACAAAGTCAGGAAGATCATGCTAATCACCTCAGGGCAGTTCTACCGACTCTTCAACATCACCAATTGTATGCAAAGTTCTCAAAATGCGAGTTTTGGCTAGAATCAGTTACCTTTTTGGGCCATCTTCTCAAGGGAAGGGATTTAGGTTGATCCCCAAAGGATCGCAACTGTGAAAGATTTGCCTAGACCAATGACCCCGACAGAGATTCGCTGTTTCTTGGGTTTAGCTGGATATTATCGGCGGTTCGTGGAAGGATTCTCTACCCTCGCCTCCCCATTGACTAAGCTGACGCAAAAAGCGTACAAGTTCCAGTGGTCCGATGCTTTTGAAAGGAGTTTCCAGGAATTGAAATCAAGATTGACTTCGGCGCCAGTGTTGACCTTGCCAGAGGGTACAGAGGGGTTTGTGGTGTATTGTGATGCTTCAAGGGTTCGTTTGGGGTGTGTGTTAATGAATTGCGGTAAGTTTATAGCTTATGCTTCGAGGCAACTTAAGAATCACGAAAGTAATTATCCGACGCATGATTTGGAGCTTGCAGCAATTGTCTTTGCATTGAAAATCTGGCGGCACTATCTTTATTGGGTCCATGTGAACGTGTTCACAGACCACAAGAGTCTCCAGTATCTATTCAAACAGAAGGAATTAAACTTAAGGCATAGTAGATGATTGGAATTGCTCAAATATTATGATATGAATATCTTGTACCATCCAGGGAAAGCGAATGTGGTGGAAGACGCTCTTAGTCGGAAATCCATGGGTAGTTTGGCTCACTTAGAAGCAGGTCAGAGGCCTTTGGCTCGAGAGGTTTACCAGTTAGCGAGTTGGGGGTTTGTCTTACGGCCTCAGACGAAGGGAATGTTGTGGTGCATAACGGAGTTTAATCTTCGCTTGTGGCGAAAGTTAAGGAAAAACAATTACATGATCTAGCAATAGCACGGCTAAGAGAGGCAATTCATAATCACAGGACCACAACATTTTTACTTAGCAAGGATGACGGTGTTTTGCGGTGCCAAGGGAGATTATGTGTTATGGATGTGGATGACCTTCGGGAGAGGATAATGGCAGAGGCTCACAGATCTAGATATTTCGTAAACCCAGGTCCTACGAAAATGTATCACGATCTCAAGGAAGTTTATTGGTGGAATATCATGAAGAGGGGTGTGGCGGACTTTGTGGCGAGGTGCCTGAACTGTTAGCAAGTGAAAGCTGAGCATCAGAGGCCCAGTGGGTTGGCGCAGCTTATAGAAATACCACTGTGGAAATGGGAGATGATCAATATAGATTTTGTGGTAGGGTTACCCGCACTCCGCGCAAGTTTGACTCAATTTGGGTAATAGTGGATCGGCTAACGAAGTCAACACATTTCTTGCCTGTCAAGTCCACCGACACTGCAGAACAATATGCTCAATTGTATATCAAAGAAATAGTCAGGCTCCATGGCACTCTAGTTTCCATTATCTTGGATCGAGGGGCCAAATTCACAACTAAGGTTTGGAAGAAGTTTCAGCAAGGTTTGGGAACGTAGGTAAATCTCAGCACAACCCTCCACCCGCAGACTGATGGACAAGCAGAACGAACTATCCACACCCTTGAGGACATGTTGCGAGCTTGTGTGCTTGATTTTAAAGGTAGCTGGGATGATTATTTTCCACTTATAGAATTTTCTTACGACAACAGTTTCCACGCCAACATTCAGATGGCCCCGTTTGAGGATTTGCACGGTAGGAGGTGTAGGTCTCCGATTGGGCGGTTCGAGGTTGGAGAGGCCAAACCGTTGGGACCGGATCTTGTGCACCAAGCTATGGAGAAGGTTGGAATCATAAAGGAACGGTTGAAAACTGCTCAGAGCCGTCAGAAATCCTATTTGGATGTTCTTCGAAGGGATTTGGAGTTCCAAGTAGATGATTGGGTATTCGTAAAGGTATCTCCCATGAAGGGGGTCATGCGGTTTGGAAAGAAGGGAAAATTAATCCCAAGGTATGTCGGTCTATATAGGGTCACTCAGAGGATAGGACATGTGGCATATAGGCTGGAGTTGCCACCTGAAATGTCATTGGTACACCCAGTGTTTCATGTGTCCATGTTAAAGAAAGTGATTGGAGACCCGTCTGCCATCGTGCCGGTTGAGACCGTTGAAGTTAATGAAGAGTTTTCGTATGAAGAAGTTTCGGTTGCTATTCTGGATAGGAAGGTTTGTAAGTTTAGAAACAAGGAAATTGCATCGGTTAAAGTATTATGGCGGAATCAACAAGTCGAGGAAGCCACATGGGAAGCAGAGAATGAAATGAAAAAGAAGTACCCCCATTTGTTTGAATAAGTCAAGTAGTCGTTTATGAAGTTTATTATCTCTAAATAATTGCATTACATGTCATATTGTGTAGAGCCACCCCACTCCCCTAATGCCCGTTCTCTTACGAATCCTTAATTGGTGCTACATTTGTGTGTTGTTGTGTTAACTTAATTATGTGTAATTGGTTGAAGTAACTGAATTATGTGGAATTTTTTTAAGTAACTGAATTATGTGGAATTCGTTGAATTGTGTTTCGCGGTCTCTCTCACAGGTGGATAGGTCTAATTACAAAGGAAACTCTAGCGAAAGTTTTAGGAAAAACCGGAGTTAGTGAAAATTTGGGGGTTGGCATATAATATTTTCAAACCCAAGTAATACCCCGATCCTCATTCGAGACAAATGATTTTAAGTGGGGGAGGATGTAAAGTCCCGTATACTTCTTAACTAGAAACAATGCTCGGACAGATCCCCATGTTGATATAACTATAGAAATTATTAAATTGAACCATTTTGGAGTGAAAAGTACCCCAGGACTTAGAGGATAGAATTTTTCAAGTTTGTGCAAATCTGCGGTCCACTATGCGATCGCATATCAAGTATGCGGACCGCACAGTGGTCGCATACTTTGACAGATTGCTGTCCATTTTGAGGACAACTATGCGGGCAAAAATCCGATCGCATATCATGTATGCGGGCCACATAGTTGTTGCTTATTGCAACTGAGTTTTTGCAGAGGGAATCATGCGGCGCACTATGCGATTGCATAACAGGTATGCGGATCGCATAGTTGCCGCATACTTGGGCAGTTCATTTTTCTCTTTGGCCTAGCTGAAGGCCAATAATGCGGCAGGTTTGCTGACCGCATAGACGAAATGCGATCGCATTCCGGACCACAAACTTGCATCAGGGCTCCTATTTTCTAATTTTTAAAACTCGACCCCCAGCCTAATATAACACCCATCCCTCATTATTTTAACTATTGTTTGACAAAATAGAGAGAGGAGAGAGTGGGTTCTAGTGAGAGAGAGCCCCAACTTCATCAATTTGATCCACCACCATTACTCAGGCCTGAAATTGATCGAGTAGGACACCATTTCTTCAGTACAAGAGGTAAGCTTCTACCCCACCAACCTTAATTTCCAGATTTTTGTTAGAATGAAACATGGTTAGGTGAGTTCATGAAGATGGGGGTAGGAATGTTGCATGCATGTAACCAACTAGTCATACTCTAGTGAAGGGAAAGGGGTTAGAGTACTATTTCACTAAAAAGAGGCCATTCAATCTAAAGAAACACCTAGAGTTTGATAAAACGCTCAAGTGAGTTCAAGACATGATCATTATTCCTATTTCTAAGTTCAGTTGTGCCACATTGTGAACTAGATTGAACGTGATAGAAGGTCCGGTGATTGCGATAGAAATTAAGGTAAAATCCCAAATTGAGGTATGTATGGCTAACTCTAATCTTCATATGATAAACCTATTGGAGTTCACTTTTCGGGTATGATTCTCTTCTTTGAATCTCTATGGAATTTATGTGTCTTATGTGTCAAGTTGAGGAATTCTTGCTTCTATACCGTTCCATGTTACTACCATGTTGTTATGCTAATATGAATTGTGACAATTATGCTCCTTCCTTTACTATGTGTGTGAATCCTCTTATGTGATGGGTGTGGTATATATGAAAGATTGAATTGATATAAAATGTGAATCAAAAGATTGAATTGATATGAAATATGAATCACAAAAGTGAAATGATATGAGATGTGAATCAAAAGATGGAAAATTATAAAAGTAAAATAAAATATCAAAGAAATGACGGGTGATGTCCTAGGGTGAAATGGCCTAGCCGATCAGGCCGGGATCAGACTCCATGCCGTACACATGGAGACATTTGGATTGAGATATGATATTGATTATTGCCTCACTGTTTCAGTTGAGATGGCCCCGCCGTTGAGATACCGGACTCAGCCGATGAGATATTGGACTCCGTGTGAAAATGCCACAGTGATGATATGAGTTATGATATTGTTGGTGCCTCACCTAGGATGCTCTTAGCTGGTCGGGCCGAGACCGGACTCCATGTGACAACGACACGGTGGTATAGTAATAATAATAATAACACTTGAACTTAAAATATCATTAACCAAAAGATGGCAAAATGGGATAAGAAGCATGGTGACTCTTATTTGTGTTTTCCCCTACTTCGGTGAATTGTTAAATGATGTCTCTATTTGTATAATTGCAGGTTGATGTTTATCCTGTCTAGAGTAGAGTTTGTTCTTGATACTAGTACTATTCAATGGTACTAACATCCCTTTTGTCGGGGGCGCTACATCTTTTTAAATGGATGTAAGTGGTTCTGTAGCACGTAGCGCCGATCGTCAATAGAGGTGCTTTCTCCTCCTCCTTTCTTCAGTTCTGGTGAGCCCGATTTCCTCCCGGGGCCGTGTGTAGATACATATTGATCTCTTTTGTACATGTTGTCCCTTTTGAGGTATATCCGGGGCCTTGTCGCCGGCAGGTCTATGTATATTTCTCCAAACTTTTAGAGGCTCCGTAGACACTTATTTGGGTTGTGAATATGTTTTGGGTAGTCTTTGGATTTAATCGTAATCGTGATTCCGTATCGTGAATATTGTAATTGGTATGTATGTTTTAAAAGATCTAATAATGGAAATGGTGAAAGAGGAAAATGGGCTTAATGTTATGAATATATATATGCTTTTGAGTTATCTCTTGCTAGCTCATGTAAGTAATGTATGCTATAAACACGGGGAAGAAACGCGTCAGGTAGGAAAGGCTAATCAGGCTTTCTTGACCGGGTCACTTGGTTGGGCGCCGATCCCGTCCCTCGGATCTTGGGGTGTGAAAAACTTGGTATCAGAGCCTAAGGTTTTAAAAGTGTCCTAGGATGTCTCGGAGCCGTGTCTAGTAGAGCCCTTCTTATCAGTGTGTTGTCGACCACATCTATAATTAGGGGGTTGCTAGGACATAGGAATACTACCCTTCATTGTTAGTCTGTATCGTGCGATGGAGTGAAAGGTGAGGTTGTTCCTCTCTAACTCGTGCATTGTTTCAACTTTCAGTAAATGGAACCCAGGAAGAAAGCTCGACTCGGCCTAGAGGCTTATGCCACCCCAGGAGTGGCCATATATTCCCATTATGATAGTGCGGGTGAGAATGATTCGGACCATGAATCAGCCTGACTCCTCCACTCCAGGCAAGACCATTCCTATTCCTGCTCCAGCGGAGGGTGCTACAATCCTGCCCGCTGACATTCCTGATCCTCCTTCAGCCCCAGCTTCCGGTCCCGGTATTTCTGATTGGACCTTAGGGGAGCTATTTAGATGTTGACACAATTAGTGGCCTCTCAGGCCTAGAGATCAAAGTTTTCCCCCACATCTTCTAGCGGGAAAGGGGATTCCTCAGGTTCCAGGGTTAACCGGTTTCATCAGCTAGCCCCTCCAAAGTTCACAGGTACTAACCCCGAGGTTGATCCTCAGGATTTCATCGATGAGATGTATAAGACCCTCCGAATCATGCGTGCTACTGAGATAGAGGGACTAGAGTTGGCCTACTATCACTCTAATGGAGCGACATATTCTTGGTTTGAGATGTGGGAGGATTCCCGTGAGGAGAGGAGCCCTTCGGCGAGGTGGAGTGAGTTTGCAGATGCCTTCATAGATCATTTATTGCCCGTCGAGATTAGGGCAGCCCGAGCATCAGAGTTTGAGGTCCTCAAGCAAGGTATTAGAAGTGTGTGGGAATATCATATGGAATTCGTGCGCCTGTCCAAGTATGTTGTTCATATGATGCCGACCATGGAGGCCCGAGTTCGCTGGTTTGTGCAGGGCCTTGGTCCCTTGGTTGTTAATGAAGCTGCCACAACTTCTCTAAATTCTGACATGAACTATGGGAAGATTGTGGGATTCGCCCAGGTTACAGAGGCTCATAAGTTGAAACTAAGGATGGATCGAGAAGGTGGTAGTAGGGCCCGGTTAGCGGGAAACCCTGGGGGCTCATTTAGAGGTGGGAGACCAGTCCACGGGGGAGGGTCATCAGGGCCATCCCAGTCTTATGCCCAGTCTTCAGCTAGTGCCCCTCAATCTGGGCACAATCATCAGCAGGGAGGTCGCTTTAGGCCTGGTCTACGTAGCAGGAGGTTCCACCATCAAGGTCGATTAGAAGGAAGTTTCCAGCATAAGCAGAGGACCCTCTGTCCTAAGTGTGGGAAGTGGCATTCGAGGATCTGCCACCTGGACATGCCATTATGTTATGGGTTTGGGAGGAGGAGACATATTCAGAGAGACTGTTGTTCATCCAGCCATGGAGCAGGTTGGGGCATCGCCTAGCCATCCGGTTATTTAGCTGCTATATCCTCAGCACGCCCTCCAGTAGCAGCAGGGCGTGGTGCAGCTAAGGGTGGTGCACGGGGTCGGGGAGGACCCAACCGGTTCTATGCCCTGAGTGGTCGTTAGAGTGCAGAAGCTTCCCCAGATGTCGTCCTAGGTATTCTGACTGTTCAATCTCATGATGTGTATGCCCTTATTGATCCTGGGTCTTCCTTGTCATATGTTACTCCTTTTATTGCTTTAAGTTTTGGGATAGAACCAGAACAACTTCATGAGCCGTTCTCAGTGTCGACTCCGGTTGGTGAATCTATTATGGCCGCGCGAGTCTATAGGAATTGTGTTGTCACGTTGTGTGGTTGGGATACCACAGCCGATCTTATTGAGCTAGGGATGGTTGATTTTGATGTAATAATAGGGATGGATTGACTCTATTCATGTTTTTCTAAACTCGATTGCCGAACCAGAATTATGAGGCTTGAGTTTCCTAATGACCCGGCTATTGAGTGGGAGGGGGATAATATTGTGCCAAGAGGTAGGTTTATTTCCTACCTTAAGGCCTCAAAAATGATAAGAAAGGGGTGCATCTACCATTTGGTCCAGGTTGCGGAAACGACTTCTGTGGTGCCTGCTCCCGAGTCCGTGCCTATTGTGAATGAATTCCTTGATGTTTTTCTGGATGAGCTTCCTGGGATTCCACCAGATAGAGAGATTGATTTCGGGATTGATGTATTTCACGACATGCAACAAATATCTATTCTACCCTACAAGATGGCGCTAGCGGAATTGGGGGAGTTAAAGGAGCAGTTGAAGGATCTTCTAGAAAAGGGTTTCATTCGGCCAAGTGTGTCGCCTTAAAGCGCACCGGTCCCTTTTGTCAGAAAGAAAGATGGATCGCTGCGAATGTGTATTGACTACCGGTAGCTCAACAAGGTCACAATAAAAAACAAATACCCATTGCCTCGGATAGATGATTTGTTTGACCAATTGCAAGGTGCTAGGTTCTTCTCAAAGATTGATTTGCGGTCCGGGTATCACCAACTAAAGATCAGGGAGCAGGATATTCCTAAGACCGCCTTCAGGACTCGGTATGGGCACTTTGAATACTTGGTAATGTCTTTTGGGCTAACCAACGCCCCAACAGCTTTCATGGACATTATGAATCGGGTCTTCAAGTCATTTCTTGACTCTTTTGTGATAGTCTTCATCGACGATATCCTTGTTTATTCACGAAGTCAGGAAGATCATGCTAATCACCTCAGGGCAATTCTGCAGACTATTCATCAGCACCAATTGTATGCAAAGTTCTCAAAATGAGAATTTTTGCTAGAATCAGTTACCTTTTTGGGCCATGTTGTCTCCAGGGAGGGGATTCATGTTGATCCCCAAAAGATCACAACTGTGAAAGATTGGCCTAGACCAACGACCCTGACAGAGATTCACAGTTTCTTGGGTTTAGCTGGATATTATCGGAGGTTCGTTGAAGGATTCTCTACCCTCGCCTCCCCATTGACTAAGCTGACGCAGAAAGCGGTCAAGTTCCAGTGGTCCGATGCTTTTGAAAGGAGTTTCTAGGAATTGAAACCAAGATTGACTTCAGCGCCAATGTTGACCTTGCCAGAGAGTACCGATGTCGCGCCCCCTTTTTCCTCGCGGAGATCGGGTTTATGACATTTGGTTGAGGCAACTCTTTCCTTTTGGAAAAGGGGTTTGCATTTTTGAATAGTCGCCACCTAACGATTTTGGGGTGCGTTAGGGCAACTATGGGGTTCATCTACAACTACGTTGTTAACTAGAGATATGGTAAGGGCTTGAAATTATCCTAAGGGGAAGGTGTTAGGCACCCCTCAGGATCCACAAATGTGGTTCCCATCCAAATAGATTTTGTGAATTTGTACAGTTTTAGCAAAACAAACAAGTAGGGCTCAAATAATAGGGGATTTAAGTCTAAGTATACAGATATTTGTAAACAATTAATGAAAAGGTTATATTTTGAAAAAGGTTACAATATAAAAGTAAAGGGTATCCTAGGTTTATAATATGGATCACATCAATGCAATACCCGATATGACACTCTTCAAAGAGGGGCTACATGTGGTATTAGCGCACCGGTCATTATATCTATATTCTACCCTTTCCCCACCCTATGAAGGTAACTAAAATGCGTGTTGGTCACGAACCCTATTACATGCTGTTACCCGTCCCTTTCCTATCAGTCTTGGAGGAAATTAGGACTTCTATCCTAAAAGGAGGTTTCTAGGTAGACCCTCAGGTTTTAAAGTTAAAAAAACTAAAGCGACATATAAAAACATATAGGACTACAAATAAGGGAGAGCATGGGAAACAGATAGAGGCTCAAGTATTCCTCCACATATATTGCACATAAACAACATGTCTCATACACAAATTAAGGTCCAGGTTTAGTTCCTAAGCATGGTTTCTAAATGATAATAGCAGAATCAGTTTTATTACATAACTCCGAGAGGAAGTCCTAATCAAGCTTGCCTACTGATTTTAACATGCTGATATTTAACATAGTCATACAGAAAGATCTGGTTTAATTCCCTTGTAGTAAATTACCTAAGGCTTGCCTAGGTGTAAAATAACATGCAACAATCATACATATTTGTTAAGAATTCCAGATTATCAATCCTAATAGCATGTTATTCTAAGTGTTTACAAAAGACTGATTGCCAATTTATTAGAACAGGGGACTATTTCAGACATGTGTATTTAACTGAGTGTAGTAAGCGAGCATGATCCTATTGCATGATGTCTATCGAAGCATGATAACTTAAACATGGATTTCTAAATGCATACAGAATCACAACATTATGCACAGATTCAGGAACAACATAGGTGATAGTTTTAATATGTTTACCTAAAAAAACAGGATCTCTAAGTGCATAGGCATGGTAAAACATGATTGCAGCTTTGTTATTATAATTATTCTAAGGAATGCTTTTTAGATTACATTTCAGAATACATGGACAGGATCATATGGTAGCAGTTTTTTGTTGTTGTTATTGATCCTATTAACATGATTTCTAAGTGAAGGCAATGAATGATGATATGCTGAAAGTAAAGCAGATGTATGAACCTAAGTGACATGGTATCTAAATGCATGGAATGCTTGATATGTTATTCCTAAACATGGTTACTGTTGCGCACATAGAAAAGTAAACCTAGAAACATGATTTCTACTCATGCTTATACTATAGCGTGCATAACCCCACCCATTTTCCACTATCCAACGCCAGAATCATTTTTTACAAATAATTATTACAGGCCTCTAAATATGAATTACATAATTAAAATTAGGAAAAGAAGAAGTTAACTATAGGGAGCCTTCCATAATAGGCCCAAGTTTCCAGATCTTCAATGCCATTGGTTCACAACCTTTCACATGATCCAGGTGTGTCAAAGTTCCCTAAGGATCTCAAGGGATCCCGGGCAGTGCTCACACCCAGATTCATTGCCATACTTTGAGTAAGATAGTGTGGAAGGGCCAGCCTTAATGTGTCAGAGTTCAGAGGGAGCTCATAAGGTTCCCTAAGCAGTCACACATTACGGGGTAAGAACCTAAACTTCTAAGAGTACGTGAGAGTGCTTGATATAGTTTTTAAAGAGTTGAGTTTGTGAAAAAAACAGTTTGAAAATGGTTTTGGATAGTAACATAATAGTTTTCTAAAAAAACCAGTTTGAGAGAAAAGGAGCATGACAATTAACAAACTCTAAATCAGAACAACAAACATGGTTCACGGAGCAAACACAAACAGGGGAAAGGGTATTGGGGACAAGTAAGTCACATAGTAGAAGCATGCTTGCACATGAGCAAACCTCAGAGAAGTATTACAGAACTTAAACAGTCACAACATAGTCCACCACAAAGTATTCATGCCAGGATCCCAAACAACATTAGATTGAGGGGTGTTAGAATTACACATTATGTTCAGGGAAGGGTTCAGGATTACAGAACTACATGCTTATAGTGTACTAGGATCAGGAGACAAGGCAGAAATACAATGAAACATGTAGGAAGTAGTAGACATGATGAACTAGAGGGTAACCACATAGATAGATTAGTAAGTACGCATGCTAATTGCAGGGTAAGTAATAAAACCATAGGTAGACACATAATAGAAGCAAGAGGAATTGTAACACAGACTAAAGCATATTGTTTTGGAAGCCTTAAAGTTAAACTGAGAACATACCAGTTAGATGAGGAAATAAGTGCAGAGTAATGGAGCAGTAGTGTGCAGAGAAGGAGAGCAGCAATGTATAGAGCAATATAGAAATGTAGAGCAGTAGTGCAAATAGAACAGTGGCACAGTAGAGCAAATAGAGTAGCAGAGTTACTCAGGCTTGGCTTTAAGCCGACTGAGTAGCAAGTAAAGAACAAGAGAAGCAAGAGAGGAAAAAAAGTTCAGAACAGAGTGTGTTTGTGTGTGTGCTCCTCTCTTATGTTAAAGAGAGAGTAGAGTATTTATAGTTTTGAAAACGAGTAGTGGAAATAAGGTAAGAAGTAATAGTTTAACATAATTATAGAAATAATGTTCAATCAGAATCAATCAAAGACCTGGACTCCCTTTAATTAGGGAGTCATACTTCAAACGACACAATTAGAGTTAAATAAGGAAAAGAATCAACTGTAAAATCGACCTTTACCATATCAGGAGTAGTAAGGTATATAGCAAGCGATTAAGTCTAGGTACATAACACATAATTAGGGAGAGTTATGTCAAACAATCAGCAGCATATTTTGTGCACATAAATAGGGTATAGTACAATTTAGTTCTGAAAATTAGTCACAAGAATCACGAATGGGATTGAAAATCACGGGGACTCAATGCTAACCAAGGAAAGTATCACACAAACAAGGAAACGATTCAAAAAATCAGTACAGAATTACAAGGAAAATACACAAAGTCACAAATTCAGGGAAGATATCACAGGTCTAAAGAATTTACACAAAATTAGTATAAATTATTACGTGAACAATCAATAAGGCAAATAGTTAGACCTATAAATAAGAGAAACCTTAAGCAAGTATTTGGAGAAACAGTAGAAGATCGAAACCCTAACAACAAAATTACAACAAGAAGCATAGAACTCAGAGAGAATCCAGAAGAACATATAAATAATACGAACATAAAACCTAAGAATTATGGTTTCATCAGAATACTTAGAGTAAAGAGGAGATTTAAGCAGGACGTTTAAAAACATATTGGAAATCAAGATTAGTACTAAAATTAGAAGAGAAAACTCTTTAAAAGAGGTCAAGAAACCCTAGTTCTCAAAAATGTAGAATCGTTTGAAAAACATCGGGGTTTTAAGAGAAAAATGGGTGAAAATCCCAGGACGAACATAGATCTGTCACAGATCTAAGAAGATCGGAAGATCTTAGAACTAGGGTTTCCAAAGAAAACCCAAAAAGAGAAGAGAGACTTAGATATTACCGGTGTTTGACCGGAAAATGCAAGGACCTCACTCGAACGGCCATAGGAGGCCGGAAAACATGGCATGAGGTCGGATATGGGAGTGTATTGCCTCAAGGTCGCTTGAAATCCTCCATCGGTGACACAGACATGAAATGCGGAGCCATAGGGTCGAGGAGAGGTGAGAACCTCATAGTTTCCGGCAAGGGAGGTGGCCGGAGAAGGAGAGGCAAGAGCTCAAAGAAGGGGGAAGGTTCTAGAGAGAGTCACAGAGAGAGAGAGAAATGGTTGAGTTATGAATGGGGGGGGGGGGNGGAACTGAATGGAGGGGGGTAGTCGTCTAGGGTCTTAATTTGGTAAGGACTAATGTGGTCCGTTGATCAGAAATGATCAACGGTCCAGATAAAAAAGGGAATTGGGTTGGGTGGCTCTAAGTGGACTGGGCCTGGTATTTGGGCTGATTTAATTGGGTAGGGGTCGGATTCAATTAAGCTAGAATTGAAATAAAACTAGACCATTTGTTAAATACCCAATAAAAATAGATACATAATTTATAAAAATAGCTAATATTTTTAAGAAATGAAATAAATGCTTGATTCATTAAATTAAAATGATTAATTAGTATTTAAAAATATAAATGACTAAATTTTGAGTAAAAATAGCATAAAATATATGATTAGGCTATAATTGTAAAGTTATTGCAATTATAGCCAAATAGTACCAATTTGGCTAATTGTGAAATAATCTGGTCTTAATTAGGACCAAAATTATGTATTAAGCTAAGAAATATTTTTGAAATCATTTGTAATGCAATTTATAATTAATATTTAGAGGTAAAATGATGGGTAAATTAAAAATAAATTAAATTAAATATGGGAATGTTATGGAAAAATATCAATTGTTATGAAAACCTGATTTTGAAGGTATATATGCAAATTAAAAAATAATTTGAGGAAAAATTGGGTATCAACAACAGAGAAGTTTGTGGTGTATTGTGATGCTTCAAGGGTTGGTCTGGGGTGTGTGTTAATGCAATGCGGTAAGGTTATAGCTTATGCTTCGAGGCAACTTAAGAATCACGAAAAGAATTATCTGATGCATGATTTGGAGCTTGCAGCAGTTGTCTTTGCATTGAAAATATGGCGGCACTATCTTTATGGGGTCCATGTGGACGTGTTCACAGATTACAAGAGTCTCCAGTTATCTATTCAAACAGAAGGGATTAAACTTAAGGCAGAGGAGATGGTTAGAATTGCTCAAAGATTATGATATGAATATCTGATACGCTCAATTTACACCTTAAAAGAATGTAAGCGATCGTTGTCAAATATAGTAACCCAACAAGGTTGGGGTCGAATCCCACAGAGAACAATATGAGGGCGTTTAGGAATGCTAGAGAATTATCACTTATCGTGCAGTGCCAAACAAATATGATTTTGGGTTTTTGATAATTGTTTATAACTAAATGCGAAAATATAAACTAACCTAGAAAGCAATTAAAATGATCGATGGCAACAAGTATCGATGCTTCGGGTATTACACTCGAGTAACGATCCAATGTATTTCACGATTTTACAAATATGAGCGGGTAATGTTAATTAGCCACGGATAACATTTCTTAATTAGCTTTTCCCAAAGACTAACAAGACTTCCTAATTGAATTATCCCTAACCCAATTAGGAGATTAAGCACTTCCGAGTTTGGCTACAAGTAGTTCAATCCTATCCCTAGGTAGAATCTATAAAATGAGGGTTAAATCCTCAAGTTCTTGTTAATTAATCTTTCCCAACCCCAAATAATCTTTTCCAAAACTAATTCGGAGTTAATGGGTGCGAGTTCTAGGGTTAGCTAATCCCTTTGGAAACATTAAAACAAGAATAATTAAACTAACAAACACCCACTTCACAAATATATGAAAATCATTCAATACATANTTCTCTATTCAAAATATATTTACAAAGCTCAAAATATGTCCAAAGATATATATCTATCTATCTATATGTATATCTATGTATGTATATGTATATCAAAGAGATGCAAAGATAAATCCTTTTATAGTGGGCAGGAAATTCGGGTGAAAAACAGACAAAAACACCCCTGTCGGGCTGATATGCGATCGCATTCCTGTCGCATAACAGGGATGCGATTTCGCATCTTCACTTTCTTCATCGCATATCAAAACCCTAGGTCCCAGAGGTTCATCGCATTTGAGACTTACGGTCCGCATTGGTGATATGTGATCGCATTCATGCGTCGCATTTGCAGTGTGGCTTCAGGCATCAGATGGAAATGCGATTGAAATGCGGTTCGCATTTGGTATATGCGGTCGCATATTTGACCGCATTTCACTCCTTAAATTTGACTAAACTTTCTGTTGCGGTATGCGATCTCTAGGCTCTAAATGTGAATCGCATGTTGCATATGCGATCGCATTCGGCCATTTTCCTCCTCTTTTCTCTTCTTTAGCTCTCTTTTGCATGGTCTTGAGTGTTTACACCTTGTGTACTGCAAAATACCAAAATTCTATAATTAATAAGAGTAAATGCTCTTGAAACGAGC
>ML293237.1:0-15128 GCA_005239495.1 Nicotiana undulata
CCTTAAATTTGTCAATAGTGCCATCATCTTTCATTTTCCTCTTAAAGATCCATTTAGAACCCGGCGGTTTATTTCCAGTAGGAAGATCAACTAATTCCCATGTATGGTTGTTCAATATGGATTCTATTTTACTATTGACCGCCTCTTTCCAAAACAATGATTCCGAAGAAGACATAGCTTCTTTAAATGTTTGAGGCTCATTTTCCAATAAGAAAGTCACAAAATCTGGTCCNACCGAGGTTGTTTAGATACTTCACCAATCGACTCACATTCCTTTTATACGGATATATATTTTCAAAGAACTCAGCATTATCTGATTCTATATACGTATTATTATGAATGTCGGGATTTTCTGGTTTATGAACCAGAAATCGATATGCATTACTATTAGTCGCATATCCTATGAAAACACAATCAACGGTTTTCGGTCCTATTTTTACCCGTTTGGGTTTAGGAACTTGCACTTTTGCCAAACACCCCCACACTTTAAAATAATTCAAGTTGGGCTTCCTTCCTTTCCATTTTTCATATGGAATGGATTGTGTTTTGCTATGGGGCACTCGATTTAATATTCGATTAGCCGTAAGAATGGCTTCCCCCCACAAGTTCTGTGGCAAACCAGAACTTATCAACAGCGCGTTCATCATCTCCTTTAATGTACGATTCTTTCTTTCCGCAATCCCATTGGATTGGGACGTGTAAGGGGCTGTTGTTTGATGAATAATTCCATATTCTAAACATGTTTCTTCAAAAGGAGATTCATATTCATCACCCCTATCACTTCTTATCATTTTTATTTTCTTGTTACGTTGCGTTTCAACTTCACCTTTGTATTGCTTGAATGCGTCTATTGCTTCATCTTTACTATTAAGTAAGTAAACATAGCAATATCGAGTACTATCGTCAATAAAAGTTATGAAATACTTCTTGCCACCGCGAGATGGTATTGACTTCATGTCACAAATATCTGTGTGAATTAAGTCTAAAGGATTTGAATTCCTTTCAACTGACTTATAAGGATGTTTAACAAACTTAGATTCCACACATACTTGACATTTTGATTTGTCGCATTCAAACTTAGGCAATACTTCCAAATTAATCATTTTTCGCAAGGTTTTATAATTGACATGACCCAAACGTACATGCCATAATTCATTTGACTCAAGTAAGTAAGACGAAGCTGAAATTTTATTATTGCTTTCAACAACCATTACATTAAGTTTGAAAAGGCCCTCAGTAAGGTAACCTTTTCCTACAAACATCTCATTCTTACTTATTACAACCTTGTCAGAAACAAATACACATTTAAAGCCATTCTTAACAAGAAGGCCAGTAGAGACTAAATTCTTCCTAATCTCAGGAACATGAAGGACGTTGTTCAAAGTCATCACTTTGCCGGAAGTCATTTTGAGAAATATCTTCCCACATCCTTCAATCTTGGCCTTTGAAGCATTTCCCATAGAAATCGTCTCATCGGGTCCAACATGAGCATAAGTAGCAAAAGCTTCTCTAACAACACAAACATGTCGAGTGGCTCCAGAATCAAACCACCACTCTTTAGGATTTCCCACCAAGTTGCATTAGGAAAGCATGACACACAAGTCATCAACATCATCATGATTTTCAACCATGTTTGCTTGACCCTTCTTCTTTTCTTTCTTCGGAGCACGACACTCCGTAGATTTGTGTCCGATTTTCCCACAGTTGTAGCAGTTTCCACTGAACCGCTTCTTGCTTGGGTTGAAT
Organism: Nicotiana undulata; assembly: GCA_005239495.1. NCBI lineage: Eukaryota > Viridiplantae > Streptophyta > Magnoliopsida > Solanales > Solanaceae > Nicotiana > Nicotiana undulata. The sequence continues at coordinate 1,747 of ML293237.1, forward strand.
TTTGGTCCAGAAGCCTTATTCCTCTTTTTGTTATCTTCAACAATATTTTCTCCCATTATTGTTGAATTTCCACGGCCTCTCCTGTCAGCAACTTTATTGTCCTCTTCGATTCTCAACCGAACAATGAGATCTTCAAGGGACATCTCCTTGCGTTTGTGTTTCAAATAATTTTTGAAGTCCTTCCACAACGGAGGCAACTTCTCAATCATTGATGCTATTTGGAATGCTTCATTGATGACAAGACATTCAATGAAAATTCTATTAGTAAACATAATAAAATTAATACTACCAATACTAATATTAATTCTACTTATACCTTCAGCAAGGAGATCGTGAATAATCACTTGCAATTCCTGGACTTGGGTAATAACAGACTTGCTATCTACCATTTTGTAGTCCAAAAACTTTGCAACAACGAACTTCTTCAACCCGGCATCTTCAGTTTTATATTTCTTTTCAAGCGCACTCCACAGTTCTTTTGACGTTTCCACGCCAGACGTTATACAAAGCATCCTCCAGCCCGCTTATAATATAATTCTTGCACAAAAAAATTTGAATGCTTCCACGCCTCAATCATGAGAAAACGTTCAGTTTCTGGAGTTTCATCTGACAGCATAGGAACTTCTTCTTTGATGAACTTCTGGAGACTTAGAGTATCAAGTAGAAGAACATATTTTGTTGCCAGCGCTTGAAATCAAGCCTAGAAATTTTTTCGGGTTTCTCAGCCGGTGCCAATGCTGCCGGTGTTGTTCGACTCGTTGAGGCATTGGCAGTTACCATCGGAACAACTTGGTTTCCGTTGTCATTCGTCATTTCTGTAAAAGAACGCGAACGTTAAAATCACGCAGACTTAATCTCCAATAGAGTACAAAATCACAAAGGTTTTACTCTCCAGAAACAGTGAATATAACACAAATACATAAAAAATATTAAATTCCTTAAGCTTGTTAGTAATCTGTATTTGAAAAATAATTCTGGAGAAAATAAAATAACATAAACAGAAATATAAACGAAATGAAAAACCAATTCGAGCCCACTGAATTCACAGAATCCCCTCCTAGTACCCAAGGTTATGGATTATTTTCTCCCAGAATAGAACGAATTACACACTGGTGTAATGGTACTTCAAACCCCAGTGTTTCAGCGAACTCAAAGTTCGGTAGCAAATCACACTTACTGTTGCTTTCCTTGAAGTTAAAAGTATGCAGAAAGAAGGAGGAGAATTCAGAAATTAGTATGTAAAATCTGAGAGAATGGACGTGTATTTATAGCCAAAGTTGGGTTGAAATCTGAAGAGGCGCAACTCTTCAGAATGGTTATTTTTGCAAAACGGCCATAGAGTAAATTCCATGACATAATTGGCTATTTACTCAACAATAAACAGGAAAAATTGAAGGGCAGTTAATTTTCTGTTACAAAAATAGAAAACTAAATATTGAATAATTGAAATGGATTTAATATTAATATTTATTTTAAATATTAATATTTTGTTATTAAATCAAATATTTAATAACATTTCTGTTAATATTTACTATTAACAAATAAATTTGGTCTAAAATTAATCGATCGATCGTTTGACCAAATCCGAATCCGAGCCGAGGTCGGGGTCGGGGTCGGGCCGAGGCCGAGCCGAGCCGAGCCGAGCGAGCGACGACGACGACGGCGCGAGGCTTGTCTTCTTCTCAACTCTTTATGAGCTAGAATAAGAGCAATTGCTTATATACCCATCAAAAATCTTTTCCTCTTCCTATGTGAGACAATTAAGGAGGGAAACTCAAATATTACTCAAATATTTCATTTTTCCCTCCATTTCCTATTCACCCTATTTTAAGCATTAATCATTAAATGCTTAAAAACCCCAACAATTCTATCTTATTGTATGCGGTTAAAACCGTGCCCATCCGATTTTACTGATTGATCGGGGCTGGTAATTTGCATCGCAGGACATCTTCATAATGGAGCAGACCAAGACACGAAGGTAAGATACGAAGTGCGGAATCGAGGTACCTGCCATGATCGAGGCTAGTACCATTCGGAGCCAAACGAGTCAGACATCGAGAATGATCGGAGATAGCACAATAACGGAAAGGCGAGATATCTGTGATTGGTCAAAGATCATGGCGTAAATCTCAGAACGAATCAAAACTGAAATGAATTTAATATTAATATTTATTTTAATATTAATATTTTGTTATTAAATCAAATATTTAATAACATTTCTGTTAATATTTACTATTAACAAATAAATTTGGTCCAAAATTAATCGATCGATCATTTGACCAAATTCGAATCCGAGGCTGAGACCAATGCCGAGCCGAGCGAGCGACGACGGCGACGACGTGAGGCTTGTCTTCTTCTCAACTCTTTATGAGCTAGAATAAGAGCAATTGCTTATATACCCATCAAAAATCTTTTCCTCTTCCTATGTGGGACAATTAAGGAGGGAAACTCAAGTATTTCATTTTCCCCTCCATTTCCCATTCACCCTATTTTTAGCATTAATAAATCATCAACTGCTTAAAAACCCCAACAATTCTATCATATTGTATACAGTTAAAATCGTGCCCATCCGATTTTACTGATTGATCGGGGCATAATGGAGGACCAAGACACGAAGGTAAGATACCAAGTGCGGAATCGAGGTACCTGCCATGATCAAGGCTAGTACCATTCGGAGCCAAACAAGAGAGACATCGAGAATGATCGGAGATAGTACAATAACGGAAAGACGAGATATCCGTGATTGGACAAAGATCACGGCGTGAATCTCGGAACAAATCAAATCAGGAACGTTTAATTAGTTAATCATGTGATTTTCTTTTGTAAATAGAGTTATACCATAAGTAGAAATCCTCTACTATATAAAGGGGAGTTCTAATCATTTGTAATCATCATTATTCACAGAGATCAAAGCAATATAATTCTTTCTTTCTCGCTTACATTATTGTTTATCAGCTTGTTCTATTTTCCAACTGTTCTTGCACCTATCAGTTCGAGAGTACTTCGACTCGAGGGCTGAGTTCTGTCTAGGGTAAACACTTATTATTTCAATTTTGCCCAGCAAAAGCAAGTTAGCTACTATCATAGCTCACTGCATAATCCTTTTTGTGAATATACATTTTCGATTAATGCAAAACATTAAGCAAGAAAAGTTATTCTGGCATTTAAAAAAAATATATATTTGGAGAAAACTTGAAGATCATGAATATTATTTTTTTGGCACTTTACTCCCTGTCTAGCAATTAAAGGAAAAAGTATGGTCATCAAGATTTGCCTTGTCATGACAAGGGATTATAGGACTTTTTTCTTTGTCTTGTGTTGTCCAATTATTTATAGGATCAATGCTAAATGATACCCTTTACTATGTACTATGTTAGCTTTATCCTATTCCTTCACGGTTGTTCATATTTTATATTTGTTACTCAATGTCCGATATTTATATTGAGTTTGTATTAAATTTAAATTAGCGGCAATAAATTTGAAATAAATATTTCTAATAAAAACAATTTCATAATTCAAACCTGAAAGTAAAAGAATACTTACGACTCCATACATCATCCTCTCTGGTGGCCATTCATAGTTGTTACTTGTTAATTGTTATCAAGATCTTCACTTTCCTAACTTACTATTAATTCTTAATGCACTTTCTATTTTTTCTGTTTTTTAATTATTATTTTTCTCGTATCAACATTTCTCTTGTTCCTCCTATCCTTTGTCCTTTTCGAACCAAACAATTGTCCTTGAAAATAATTTAGTTGCAGAATATGTGGGACCTCTGTGAGAAGGGGGTCCCATCTCGGTTTGGGATCAGATTTTTGGAGGCAGACCATTTTATATGTCTTGTTATCACCATCCAAACATTATAGGTTGTTGCATTTATACGTTGCCAAACTGTTAAGCATTCAATTATTTGTCATGAAAATTGGCACACAGCATATACGTATTTGTTTATTTTATAAACATTTTCTTGTTATGAATTAATTAAATGAAAATTTAGAAAAATTGTGTCGTACAAGCCTGCTGGCATTTATCTGTCATTCATAGAATTTGGCAATGGCCTAACTTTGGTTGCAAACATGCAATTAATTTTTCTTTTTGATTTGGACCGCTCGGGCAATTCACTTTTCTAACGAGGAGTAAAACTCCAGCAAAATGTGATAATTACCTTTCATATTTTATAGATACACGTATAAAGTAGTAGATTGTATGTATGAGCTCACCTAGGGATGGCAATGGGCCGCGACAGGGCGGGTTTGGTAAAACCCACAAAAATGTCAACCCGTCTCGTCCCACCCCGCATAGTTATTTTTTCAGTTTTTAACCCGCCCTGCCCCGTTTAATTTTCTTCTTCTTCTTTTTTCGCTAATTTCGTGTTTTGTTTCTATTTTCAATCATTGGTTTTCTAAAAACATGTTCATTACACCGGCATTCCTTGTAATGCGTCATAGCAGAGAATATCTTTACCTTTGTAATAATGTATATGATCTTTCAAAATAAATGGGTTACTATCATTTCCTATTACTAATACGATATATTGACTTTTGTAATTTTATTTTTGTGAGACTTATGCAAATTGGTTAATTATAAATCAAAATTGTATTCGTGCTAGTGAAGAAAAATATGAAATTACAGTTGAAATAATTGCTTTGATTCAAAAAAGATAAAATTCAAAGTTGCCCCGCATTGAACCCGCATTAAACCCACAACCCGCCCCGCCCCGCTTTAATTTTTTTTTAAAATTGTTTTAACCCGCTCCGCCCCGCACCCGCATAAGAGTAAACTCGCCCCGCCCCGCACCGCACTCGCCCCGCCACATTGCCATCCCTAAGCTCACCCCACCCCACTTACCTCATCTGAGCTTCTATTAACTACAATCGGCGATTACCCCTTGCCTAAAAGGGAATGTGTGCAAAGGTACTAAATTAATGAACGTAATATAAACAAACTACATTGATAAAAGGTCATAATAGAGAGATTATAAATTGCCAGTGTCAATGCAAAAAAGTTAATATTTCACACTATTGATCTGCTCATGTATTAAGTATAGAATGATGTTATTTGGCCGCACTCACATTGGCCCAACCATGGCCACACTGGTAAAATACCATTAAAGCTCTTGATTTTATATTTGGCTTAATAGTTATTATTTTTCTTCAAAATATTTTCCTCCCAAATTAGTTACTAATAAATATTGATTATCCCAAAATATTAATTTCATAAAATCATCATTCTCTCGTGGGAAGATTAAAAGCCATCGTATGTATACCTATACTATTACGTATTTTTTTTAAATAAGATTTATACGGATGGGAGGATCAAAAGTCTTCGTATGTACACATATAATGTTACATAATTTTTTTTTAAAATAAAATTTATACGGACCGGAAGATCAAAAGCCTTCGTATGTATACATATATTATTTTTTGAAAATTTATACGATATACCTTGTTATATCATACACATATGATAAGAGCGCTTTCATTAAACACATAATTCACGACTCTTTCCTTAACCTAAATATGAATGCTAACCAAGAAACTAGTTTGGAGACACTAAACTCGAATAACAACCTAAAAACTAGGTCAGAGCAACTGAGAAATGCATTACACATATCATTGGGGTTGGATTTGGACGACAATTTGATGAATGAAGATGAGTGGGTCAACATTGATTCAGACGTCAACTTCAATGATGGAGAAAATTATGTTGACGACGCCGACGACGACGATAATGATGATGATGATGACGGTCATAAGGTGGAGAGGACAGGAAAATGTCTAGTGAGTTCAATGAAGAAGATCTAATAATTGGTCCAATTACTAGGATGCAGTGCAGTAATAAGGATGTTATGTTGGATTTTTACAATGGCATGCAAGATTATCAGGGTTTTGCATTGTCAAAGAACATCAAATAAAAAGAGTGGTGATATTGTTAGGTATGTGCAATATGGTTGTGATAGGTCTAGGAAACCAAGGAATAAGCATGTTACCAAGAGCAGATTCCTGTCGTGCTAGAATAAATGGAATTTTGGAAGAGAATGGTTCATGACGTGTTTCTAAGGTGGTTAAAAAACATAATCATCAATTGGAACCAGCTATCGCAATTGATGGCTTGACACAGATTACTTAGTAAGTCTCTTAAGAGAGCTCTTGTAGCCAAATATATTGCTGACTTAAGACCCTAAAAAAATATAAGAGTCGCTGAAGTACTTGCTGGTGGTCCCGAAAATTTAGGTTGTACACCAAAGGACTTTAGAAATTATATTTTGAAGAGTAAAAAGCTTCAGTTTTAAGAAGGGACGCACAATTATTACTCAAGTTCTTCGGTGACATACAACAAAAAGATAGGAAATTTTACTACTTCATAGATGTGGATAGTTTTGGTTGACTTTTAATGTCGTATGTATTCATTCACACTCTAAGGTTTCATATGAGGAGTTTCATGATGTAATATGCCTTGATACCACATACCTCGTGAATTGATACAATATGCCATTTGCTTCATTTGTTGGTGTCAATCAACATAAGCATAGGCAATCCATAATTTTGGGATGCACTCTTATATCCAGTGAGGATATAACAACTTACAAAATGGTGCTCTCTACATGGCTTGGGGCTCTAAACAATGTTTATCCATTAACTATCATGACTGACCAATGTGATAGTATTAAGGTGGCCATCAATGCATTGATGCCAAATACGGTACATAGGTATTGTATATGGAACATATTCGCAATGTTGCCTATGAAGTTAAGCGGAGTTCTTGATGGTAAGATTGCAAAGGCAGAATTTAAGGCTTTAGTCCTTGATAGTATTAACGTTGCTGAGTTTGAGAGAAGATGGACTGATATACTGCAAAATATAACTTAGATGGAAGGGATTGGTTTGATAAGGTTTATTTGGAGAAGGAAAAATAGGTTCACGTATACCTAAATGACCGCTTTGGGGCTGGGATGTTGTCCATACAAAGAAGTGAATGAATGCATGCTTTATTTGATGGATTTATCACCCGCCAAATTACTTTGAAGCTATTTGTTCAGCAATATAAGTTAGCCATAAGAGCTAAGTTCGAGAGAGGATTGGAAGCTGAATATAGGTCAAGGTGCTTTGAACCAAAATGTTTGTCTGAATTCGCATGGGAGAAAAAACTTCAAGCATATTATACTCGTGAAGTGTTTGAATTTTATAAAGTACAATTAAAGAAACTATACTATTGTGAAATAAGCACCCCTTAAGATCATCAAGCAAACCCTGGAGTGGAGAAATACATAATAACTGATTATTCGCTCAGGAGTTTTAACACTAGACATCCATTTGCATTCACGATTGAATATACACCTATTGGTGAATATCTAAGTTGCAGTTGCAAGTGGTTTGAAACAAGAGGTATTCTATGCTGCCATATACTTAAGGTGTTGATTCATAAGTGGTATTTTCATTCATAAGTGGTATTTTCACTAGTATACTATGTGTATATTTCAGTGTTTTTCGTTTAGTATAGTACATGTATATGTGCATTGAGTGCTTTATCAAAAATGATGTAGCATGCATGTGTATATATGGAAGAAGCCTTAGGAAAGTAAGACAATTAACATAATTAGAGAGAATTGTTTGGAAAAAAAATTAAATTAAAATAAAAATCTACTAAAGGGTATATATGGAACACGAAAATGCACAATTATCCATTATGCCCTCAAAAGTCGTGCGAAGTTACCATAATAACCCCATTCTAGACATTTGGGTCATTCTTAGTGTAGCCAAATATATTTTTCGTTTAGTATATATATCTGCCCAGGATTTAATGTTGTATCATTTCTTCCTAAAAATATTTAGTATTACGTTCACCCAAACAAGTTATGTCATTAATGATAAATTAACACCCTCTCCGGTCCACACTATAGTGACCAATTTGTCTTGAGCATACCCATTAAGGAAATACAAGATTCTAGACAAAAATAGTTAGTGTGACTAAATTACCCCTAATTAAATATTGTAACATAATTTTATGTGAGGAGTAAAATTTTTTTAGGGATACGTACGTAAGGGTAGTTTTGGAAAAACAAATTAAATTTTTTCTTGATTATACAAATGGACACTTATTTTGGACCAAAATAAAAAGGCAAAGTGATCACTTATTGCGGACAGGAGTGTTACTCATAATTTGAAATAGATTTTAAATAGAGAAATACTTGATTCATTTTTGGACATTGTTCCTTTAAGGTCAAATGTAAGAGAGTGTTGTTGGCATTATACACAACCGTAAATCCTGCGCATAATTTTCAAAAAGCGCACTATTAAATTCAACTTTGGTACGAGTAATCCAACACTTATACTTTTACAAGGCACATCATACTGTGTCTATCCAAGACAAAAATTCCAGGCATAAAGCTCTCAACCATTAAAACCACCGAAAAACCTCGTGACATTTTATGTACTAATACTGTTCTTTTGCTATCATACAAACATGTTTCTATGGCAGGTTGTGTTTGTCTGGGGCTACAAAGGGGTCCATAGAAATAACCATTTTTCTCGGTTAATACTTTAGGGGTCGTTTGATAGATTATATAAGAATACTACTGAATATGGTACGTTAGCAATGCTGAGATTAAGGACTCGTTTGGTCATAGATTTTGTCATATTTTTTTTTTTTTGGCAAACACATGTTTGGCCATAAATTTTATCTATATTTTGGTAAATTTTCTAAACCCAAAACCTAAATCCCAAAATCAACTAAGGAGCTGGTTTTGGCCCAAAATATCACTATTATATTTTTTAAAAATTGCCCTAAACTTTTGTATTTTATAAAAGAGCTCACCATTTATCATTTTGTAACAATGTTGCTTCGTCTTCTCGTCATCCGATAGTGTATTATGTAGTTCATCATAAAAACAATAATTTTGTACCAAATTTATTTATTTTCTGGCGTATGATTTGCGACAATATAATGAATGTTATTGATATAGGTATTGTTGGATATTTGTGATAATTTTTAGAACATATGGGTATAAGTCATGTTTCATGTATTTTTTTTTAAAATAAAATATGTTTTGAAAACTTATGTCCCAACACATTTTCATCTTCAAACCAAACTTCACCCAAATCAGATTTTCCAAAACAAATTTGGGAATCTATGACCAAACGCTAGTTAATTAAGCTGAGATTACTTCTTATCGATTGTTTGATTTGGCGTATTAAAAATAATAGGCATTGCATAATTTTTTAAGAAATTATTTGTTTACAAAAATACCCTCCACATTTTTTGGAAAGGATTTGAATTTTTTTCTGAAAGGGCAATTATGTCTTTATATATGCTTATCCATGTATTAAAGTCTATGGTATTGCTAATGTTTATAATAATTGTACTGAATAAGGTGTATTACTAATACATATATTGCAAAACACCACCAAACAAAGGATTAATCATACTAAAGCTAATATATGTATTTTTTCCTTAATACATCCTACCAAACGATCCCTTAGTTGTCTCCCATACTTGAGTATGTATTATAGTATTGATTATAGCACTACTCCTGGTCAGAAAGCAAAACAAAATATGAATGATATGAATGAAGATATGGATATTTAATTGGCTAATTGGTTGTGAATGAATCATTATCAGTACAGCTCCCACATTGATCATCAACATGATGAAAATACGAAATGGAGTATCTAATGATGACCATATATATATTGGCACTGATTTTCATATAAAGAAAAACAGAAGTTTTATGGTAGTCAACTAAGCAAAGGGTCTATAATTGTGGTTAACAACCTGGGAAGCATGCCATTGAATGATTAATTAGGTAAGCCATAGAATATAGCAAGTATTGACTTCTCCTCAGTTAGTTATTATAAGCAAGAATTGGCTTTTGATTTTTAATCCAATGAGCAATAGTCATTGGTCTCTAAATAGGTAGAAATTCCATCTTTTTCTTCCATTTGTTGGATCTCCAACACTAAACTTCGTTAATTTATTACATCCCGTGAATTCAACTTGTATTTTTCCAACTCTTCAAGAAAAAAATCAAAGTTTGAAGTGTTTTTTCTCTAAAACAAAGCAGACATTAAGTATGCTTGGTGTTAAACTTTTGGTGGCGTTGTTTGTTGTGTTTAGTCCGATTAATGAAAATTCCAGCTCCTTTTTCTTTTTTCTTTTTGACTTTAATTATTTGGGTCGGTCATATATTTGGATTTTTTTTAAATTGGGCCTCTTCCATACTCCATCCAATTTTCCCTTTCTTGTTCCGCTTCTCAATTATGTGGAGTCTCACATATGTTCTTTAGGGATGAGGAGGTCTTTTTCTATGATCTTGGGCTTTCCACCTTGGCATTTGCACCTATACCCATTTTTTGGGTCACGTTTTAACTTATACCCGCTTTGCAAAATAAATTACAAGTGTACCCATTTTTTGCATAAACTTCAGGCATACGGGGCTGAAGTAGCAAAGGCAATCACACAAACTTCAGCATTCTAGGGGACGAGCCTAAAGTTGTTTGTAATTGCTGAACTTAAGCATTCTACTAGCTGAAATTTTATTCTCTATTTGCTGTACTTAAGCATGTTTTAGCTGAAGTTTTGTCCTGGATTCAATAGTTTTGTCGTAAAAGTTTTTTCAAAAACTTCAGCAGAAGATCCTGAAGTTATTTAGTTCATTTGCAAAAATTTCAGCACTAAATAAGCTGAAGTTTTGTCCTGGATTCATTAGTTTTGTCATAAAGCTTTTTCAAAAACTTCAGCAGAAGATGCTGAATTTATTTAGTTCTTTTGTAAAAACTTCAGCAGTAAATAAGCTGAAGTTTTGCACAGGTAACCGGAAGAAGGAGCGCCTGAAGTTGTAAAACTTAGGGTATAAGTTAAATAATTTTAAAAATATGGATACAAGTTAAATGGGGGACACAAAATAGAGCGCCCGTGCAAATTTTACCCTTATAAGTTAGTTTTTTAGGGTGAGCTAGGTCCAAGGTCTATTTTGTTATTCTGGTATTAAAGTCGGGCTCATAGCAATCATTGTTTATAATGTTGAACTACCATCTTATATTGTTCATGTTCAGATGTTCAATCCTGAGCGCGAGGAGTGTTGAATCCCATATCGACTCATGGATGACAACGTGTCACGACCCCAAATCCTAACAGATCGTGATGACGCCTATCGTGGAACTAGGCTAGCCACTATCACATAATTACACACCTCCTTTAATAAAATTTACCAAAATTCATCAATAGCAAGTATAAAATCTTCTAAGTCTTTAACAAATCATAATATAATCTAACAGTCTAAAACCATTCCCCAGAACTGGATTCAACTGATCACGAGCATCTAAGAATAGTACTAACACTGCTAATGTCGTAAAATAATATAACAACCCGGTCGGTCGTTACGTAGAATCTGCATTATATTTACTGTTAATGCCTTGTCATAGTTTGGTTATACTGTTCATGATGTATTAGAATTGGTTGGCTCAGGCTTGCAATGATTATAGAAGAAATTAAGACACTTAGTCTCTAAAAGTAGCTTTCGAGTTAGAAAAGTCAACCGAGAGTTGACTTATTGGTAAATGATCCCGTAATACGGATTTTATGGCTCGGATAGCTTCGTTAGGTGATTTGGGACTTAGAAGTGTGTTTGGAATATTTTTGTGATGTCCGGTGTAGAATTAGGCTTGAATTGGCGAAAGTTACTTTTTTACGATTTCCGGTCGGCAGTGGAAAATAGGCTATCGGGGTCAGAACGGAATTATGACAAATGGAAAAAGTTTGTACTGTCATTTTGGATATGTCTGTAAAATTTCAGGTCGATCGGAGTTGTTTTGGATAGTTTCGGCGTCGTTGGTGGAATTTAGGAATTTCAAAGTTCATAAGCTTGAATTTGATGTGATTTTGGTGTTTTGATGTTGTTTTTGGTGTTTCGAAGGCTCGAATAAGTTCGAATGATGTTATGGGACGTGTTGGTATATTTGTTGAGATTTTCGAGGGCCTCGGGTGGATTTCGAAAGGTTAACGGATCAATTTAGACTAGAAGAAAAGATGCTGCATTTTTTCACAGCAGCATGAACAGTAACTCGGATGAACAGTAACTCGGGTGAACAGTAACTCGAATGAACAGTAACTCGGGTGAACAATAACTCGGGTGAACAGTAAATCAGGTGAACATTACTCGGGTGAACAGTAACTCGGGTGAACAGTAAACACGTGAACAATATTTAAATAAACCCTCCGCGACCATTAAACCCTTTTACACCATTTTTGAACGGGAAAAGAGCTTTGAGGCGATTTTGAAGAGAGGAAATCATTGTTCTTCATTGAGGTAAGGATTTTGGACCCGAAAGCCCGATTATTTGTGAGTAAGGAACAAAATATCAGTGTTTAATTCATGAAAATCAGTAGAAAAAGGTGGAGTTAGGGTTTGAGATTATGAGACCTTCTAAGGATGATTTAAGGGGTCAAACGAACTCCGATTTTTGAGTTCTTTATGTGTACAGACTCGTGAGATGATGAACAACATTTTGGTATAAAGTTTATCGAGTTCCAGTATGCCGGACCGGGGGTCAGGTTTTGACTGATTTCGATTTTTGTGCTTAAAATCGATATTTTTCAATTGGAATTCATTCCTTTAGCATAATTTGATGATAAAAATCTGAAATTGGTAGATTTGGAGCACTCGGAAGCTGATTTGAGAGGCAAGCGTGTTGCAGAGTAGCTTTTCGGGCTAGTTCGAGGTAAGTAATGTCTTTTACTGGGACTGTTGGAGTAGGAACCTCACCGGCAAAGTCTACCTGTGGGTCCTTTACTGGAGCTGCTGCTCTAGCTCTGCCTCAACCTCTAGCACGGCCTCGGCCTCGGCCCCTTGTAGGAGTTGCAATAGGAGGATCAGGCTGCTGGTCGGTTGATGAGGAAGCGCGCGTCCTCGCCATCTGCGAGAGAGTAAAATAGAGACTCAATTAGTATTCAGAATTCAACTGGCACGACAGAGAATGAAAGATGCGAAGTTATTCCTAACCTTGCAGCCTCTAGGGGATAAGTACAGACGTCTCCGTACCGATCCCTTAGACTCTACCAAGTTTGTCCGTGAGTTGTGAGACCTAAGAAACCTAGGGCTCTGATACCAACTTGTCACGACCCGAAATCCCACCTTCGGGCCATGACTGCGACTAACGGTGAACCCGCTAGACAAGCCAACGTTTGGACTAAATAAAACTCATTAACAACTAAAACGAACAAGATAACTAAGGCATCGATGGTCCACAATGTGAAGGTTAACAAATAACCAAAATATAACATAGCAATTTCGTAATAAAACCCATATACAAATCCCAGAACTGGTGTCACATACTCTCGAACTGTCTAAGAGATTACTAAAACAAAGGTCTGAAAATAAGTACATA
>ML293240.1:0-39178 GCA_005239495.1 Nicotiana undulata
TAGCTTGCGACCTACGCACATCTACTTATACTACTCGTAACCTTCCTTTCATCATGTTAGCACGGTAGATTTGCTTTCATGCCTTCTCAGTTGTCTTTAAATGTAAACAATTACTTTTCCTGGTCGTTCTTCCACTTGCTGCATGGATACTTGGCTTATCTTAGTGCCCACGAATACGGGAGTTCCTTGTATCTCATATGATCGCAATTATCAACTCTTGATTATTTTATCTTCTTCCCGTTTATTAGCCACGATAGGTGCCACTTTCTTATTGAGTGCATACAATATTATTGTGAGACTGCTGTTAACAGACCATTTCTACATTAGGTCACTATGCTTATGTTGAAGCCTGCTTCCTTATTTTCTCAGCTAGTCTTTCGTTATAGTACTTAGGGAAGAACTTCTAACTCTTATAAAGTTGAGACCTTATTACATTGTATATCCCACGATATTTCTGATGTTCTTACTCGCCTATCATTATCCTTAGTTACTTACCTCCATGCCCTTGTGCTTGTAGGGTTTCTTCTGAATTGAAATTTCAGTTGTCTCCATTGTGGCACTCTCTTTTATTTCCGTAACACTTATATTGTACCTTCTACTACCCCAACTCCTATCTGAATATTTCTCGAGGATTACGATTTTGTATCTAAGAGACTGAATTTCCTATGCTGGGTTTCACTACGTTTATCTTGCATGATCTACTGATTTGGCTATATCCTCCTATCTAGCCATAACTAGGNCTTCCTTTACCATTCGATATTTACCTCTTTATCTTTGGCATTTTGTTTCTATAACTTCACAGACATTACTCACCTTGCGGTAACCCTTCTACACCAGGTATAATTGCATTTCGTACACACAAGGGTGACACGTGGTATAATTGGCACATTTAGTCCCTTAAGCTTAACTCTGGTGATAGTGCTTGCTTTAGGGAAGCGTCTTCGTGAATGACCTATAAAAGTTATTCTTCTATTGTTCATTCTATTATTGTCGAAACACTATCTTTAAAATGATGTCGACTATTACCACTTCCTTTGATCCCTAATTCATGTTCGATTTTTTTTCTTGTTTACTATACCATACTAATTTCTATTACTTTTGTATTGTCTCAAGGCATGTCTCCTCTTTTTTTTTGTCTTCACTTGACTATAGACTTTATCATTATACCATATTTTGATTTACCGCTATCACTCATTTATCACCTCTTACTCATAATGTTTCATTTACTCTCTTCTTATTACCATGCTAATATCTCTGTCTATAGCCCTATTATAAAGACTTCAACATGACGTTCTTTCTCATTTAGCTCCCCCCTGCTTCATATCACTGGCTCTTCGGGACGCCTAACATTCTTCTTTTTTTTTTCTTCTTTTTTTTTACTAGTGGCTGGAGTCATACTAAGGCAAATATTTATCCCTTCTAGGATCCTAGTGCCTATCTTCTGAAATTTTTGAATATTCTAGTATTCATATCTGACTGTTCTATTCTAGAGTGACCATATGGCTATCTCCAAATGAGAACTATTACCATGTTCTGCACTACCCTTCAAAAATGTTAAATAATGATAACAATCTATCCACACTTTTCAGTTACCCTAACCCTAACTGGATCGTGATATCCTATCCTTCTCTTAAAGTATTTC
Source organism: Nicotiana undulata (assembly GCA_005239495.1). Lineage (NCBI taxonomy): Eukaryota > Viridiplantae > Streptophyta > Magnoliopsida > Solanales > Solanaceae > Nicotiana > Nicotiana undulata. The sequence continues at coordinate 1,643 of ML293240.1, forward strand.
AGTTAGTTCCCATAGGGCATAATTGAGATTGGTATGGACAATTGTAGATATCTCTTGTTACCGTTGAAAGTAACTAAAAATGCTTATATTTCTTTGCCAGAATTATAAATACTGATAATCTTTATTAACTAGGTACCTCGTACCCTTCTTTATCTTGCTTCTTTTACTTGCTAAAACTCGTATCTACCTTCTGATTCTCTTATTTCTTTTTACCATATGGGTAGATAGATATTCTTTCCTTAGAGCTCCTTATTAAGAAACTAACACATCTTAGTACACACATGATCTGCTGAAGCCCTCACATTTACTCATCATAAGCATGATGCAAAATTGAGTTCCTCTGACTCAACTCTTCCACGGCCACATTGCAATCTCTTACCATCCATCTATCTAGATGTATGCATCGTCGTAATATAAATAAGATAGAATTGAGGAAATTGAGTTCTTACGATTGAGCTCTACCACACGATCTAGAGTAAGAAGAAAGAGTAACAGTCCTAAATGCCCTGTAGCCTCTTGCTTATAAGTGTGGTGCACAACACACCCATAAACAAGACTCTACTAGACACGGCTCATAGACAACCCCTAGGACAGACCTGCTCTGATACCAAGTTTGTCACGACCCAAACTGGAGGATCATGACTAGCACCCGGGCCATACTTGCCGAGCACCAACGTACATTTTATCTAACCTTCTTATTATCTTTAAGGGATAACGAGATCAATATAAATGGTAGATATTGATCATGAACATACATCACATGGGATGACAAGATTGCTAAGAAACTACATAAAAGGTACGAGCTACAACGCTGCCATGAAAGACTATACAACAAAAATTATCCAACAAGGCATACCAAACTATACATGAGTTGACACCTGTCTATGAGCCTCTAAAGGAGCATAAGTAATGCAACATAGCCGGAACAGGGCCCCGACATACCCATAATATCTATAACAAAAATGCATACCAAGACCACGGCAAGTCCGGAGAAGGGATCTCGCCTATGACCGCTGAACTGGAAAGCCTATTATGGTGGGAGAGCTGTGTCTACCTGTCTATCAGGACCTGCAGCACGACATGCAGCGTCCACAAATAAAAGGACGTCAGTACGAATAAAGTACTGAGTATGTAAATAAGAAGGGTAAAGTAAAGAGATATGTGGGAGATACAACCTGTAGCATCAGAGTGCTTCTAAGAGACAGTAACATAAAATGCATGATACATATATACACATAACCTTTTAAAAACATCCGCCTTTGTGGGCATCATCATCATCATAGAACATTCGCCTCTGTGGGCATCATCATCATCATATCATACCCGGCCTCAAAGAGGACTCGGTAAACCCAACTGATCTGTGGTTGCACAAAAGGTGCCATACCCGGCCGACTATAGCGCGGCTCGGTAGAGTAAAATAGCTACATATATATATATATATATAATGCATGTAGGACTCAGTTGGAATCATATTCTGAACCTTTCGGAGTGACGTAAGGTCGATATTCTCCGTACACGTTATTAGGATTAACTCTTCATCCAGAATCTTATAAGAATCAAGAAGTACCAACAACATTGATAACATAATAATAAGAGAAGCAACATCAACATCAATTGTTCCGCAAGAAGGGAAACAATGTAAGTACTGCTAGCTTCTAAGAGTAGAGTAACTTTGGAAGCTCGTTCATTGCATTATGTACAATCGGAGTCGTGAAAAAGAAGGAAAGGGATATACTCACATACCTTGTATATAATTTCCCAACATCAAGCTACGCAAATGTCACAACTCCTTAATCTACAATAAGAGAAACGACACTATCGTTATCGTTTAAGCGTCATAACTATTATGTATCGACCACAACCTATTTTACGATGAAACGGACAGTACCTCCCCTATTTATAAGACTTCACACAAGTCAAAACAATCACCAAACAGCCCAAACAACATCAATAATAATAATATTGAGCCTCCCAAAATAGTCCACACACAACATAATCAATTCATACATAAGACGACCACCGTAGTCGTGTCAAATGAACTGGAAATGTTACAACGAATGACCAGCTCACAATAATACATCTATATGGTGTTTCTCCACAGCCTTTATCCTCCAAAACTCCCCAAAAAAGTAGTAAAACACGCAGTCCAACAACAACACAAAACAGTCCGCTACAAGTCAAATAACTCGAACTCACGGCTTCCGATCACCGTCCCATGAGTTCTAACTATTAGGAAACTTATTTATCAACCTTTCTTGATATTTAATCACTTAAAAACATATATTATACGTTTATTAACTATGAATTACCTTCAAAAACTCTAACTACAAAAAAAAAGGAGAGGCGGTATAATGACACTTACGTCGTAGGGATCGTTTTGATGTTATTGCTTCTCGATTTCATGCACGGAATGATAATATTCTTTGAAACCCTAGAAGATAGCTTGAGGTTATGTTTATGGGTGTTCTCTGGTCGTTGTATGCTGAATAATGAAGAGAAAGCCGACCTAGGTTTATATATATCAAGTTTGGAAAAGTCAAAAAGGTGCTAGCTTGGCACCCTGGGATTGTTCCATCTTTCGACGCTTATATATTTTTATACCGATGTCGTATGAATGAACGGTTCAGAGAGTTGGAAACTAAATTCCAGGACCTTAAATTTGGTATATAATATGTCCCAAAAATACCTCATATAACACATGAAATGTATTGCTCAAAAAGCTCTTGTGATCCACCTACTTGTCACTTATGATATCTGCGCGGTTTCACGAAACTGCTAATATCTCTCTACTCCTACGTCGTATCGATGAACGGTTTAATGAATTGGAAACTAGACTCATAGATCTTAAATTTGGTTTGGTATATCATCCAACAATTCCAAGTTTATTTGGAGAAAATCGCAGTTACATTTGACCTATTTTTCAGCACATTATGAGTGTAACTTGTGAAGACCTTTGCCGACCTTTGTTCCACAACTTGATTGACTTCAAAATGTAGAACACAACTATCATACGATAGAAATTAACTCATAGCATAAACTCTTTATGATGTAATGAACCATAGTCTCACCCTAAAGTACATGTTATAACATTCCAAACTCGTCGACTTTTGACGAAACTTATTTTCTTCAATTGGTTTAGCTTCTAAGCTTTCCAACCCTCTTGGTACTCATTGTTCCTGGTCTTATATATTTGTAACCTCCAATGTAACATGATTAAATTACTTTATATTCCATCAAATATAATCTGATTTCTGAGCTTGCATCAATTGACTTACGATGTACTCTCATGTACGAAAACATGGGGTGTAACAAGTAACTATTTAAATAGGAGAATTTTGGACTTTTGAGTATAAATTTATTTGTTAATGTGGTAGTTGGCTAGTTTCGAGTCCGTGGGCGTCGAATTTGGAGTTTCAGGCGCGTTCTTGATCCAGAAAGTAGACTTGACATGAGGTAAGTCTCTTTTCTAACCTTGTAATAGGGAATTGTATCCATAGGTGAATATAAATAATTACATGTCTTTATTTGTGGGGGCTACGCACGCACGAAGTGACGAGAGTCCGTGCGTAGCTACTATTATGTTATGTCAGGGAGTTTTAGGATTCACAAGCATGCTTTATGTGCCGTATCTATTATATTAAATTTAAATTTAGGTTGCCTAATATCCTTGAATTATTAAGTGAACATCTAGGAGGTTACATTCTGAAATTTATATTATTGAATCCTTTTCTGTAAGTATATTCCCTACTGAATTCCTGATTTCTTGTTAACTATAAGTATGTATACGGGTACCCGCATCATATGTATGATTCGCAAGCGGGGTAGCCTTACTATTATGTCAATCGCGTCGCATGTTCGATTCGCGAGCGGTGTAATAGATGCATCTATAGTTCGAGCCGTTCGACCCTTCGGTAGTGCACATTTATTTTTGCGTCGTACCGACCGTACGTCCACGACATGTTATGTGTTTGCTAATTGTTTGGGTGTTCTGTGAATATGTATCTGCTAATATCATGAAAAAGAAAAACTAGGAAATTTACATGCTAGAGAACTTGACACGTAAAGATAATTGCAAATGCTATTTGATGCTCCTGTCTTCATTATTTTCCATGACTGTTATTCCTGTTTAGCCTTACATTTAAAACATATTATATTGACCCTAGTAAGTGTCACGTCGACCTCTCGTCACTACTTCTTCGAGATTAGACTGGATACTTACTGGGTACATATTGTTTATGTACTCATGCTACACTCTGGACTTAATTGTACATGTTCTGAGGCAGGTGCATCTGGGTATCAGTCTAAGGCTCGTTCCTGATTTATACCTGGTCGGGGCTTCACGGTGATCTGCTTCCCTGTCGACTTCCAGCAGCACCTTGGAGTTTTCTTTCTTTAGTTATTTCTATCTTTATTTCCTCAGACAGTAGGACAGACTGTATTCTTTTGGATTCTTACTCTACTAGATGCTTGTAGACTTGTGACACTAGTTCCTGGCACACACGTTAGTAGACATTATTTTTGGGATGTAAATGCTAAACTATGACTCTTATGGTTAATTCGGTTTGAGATTTGCCTAAGTTACTCGTCTTCAACCGATGTCTTGAATTTAAGTCAAGTAAGTGATGGAAATGTTTTGCTAAATTAAATGAATACTGTTGAAACCCAATTTTTCCTCAAAATTATTTTCAGACTTGCATACCTTCAAAATCACTTTTCATAATAATTGGTATTTTTCCATAATGTTACATATTTTTATCAAATTATTTTCCAAATTTATTTAGTATTTATATTCAATAATTATTCATAAATTGTATTATAAATAATTTCAGAATGTTTCCCAGATCAATATGTCATTTTCAATCCTATTAGGACTTGATTATTTCACAAATCAGTCAATTTGGTATAATTTAGCTATAATTATAATAAGTTTGCAATTATAGCCAATTATATTTTTTATGCTATTTTAATTCTATAATCAGTCATTTTCATATCTTAATATTAACTAATTACCTTAATTTTCATTTACTTAGCATTAATTTCATTCTATATAATTATTAACTATTTTATTAATTATTTATTTTAATTTTATTGGTATTTAACTAATGGCCACTTTTTAATTTCAATTATAACCTTAGTTAAACCCAACCCACCTGATTTAATTAGCCCAATTAATCCCAGCCCAAACCCAATTCCTACCCGACCTAGCCTATGACTTAATCTAAACCACGGCTCAGATCACACCTTCCATAATTAAACCTAACCTAACCCCCCCGACCCCCCTCATTCTCACTCGTCTCTCATCTCTCTACTCTCTCTCTATCTCTCAAGTCTCTTCTAGAGACTTCCTGTCTCTCCGGCTCCGATGAACCTCTTCGTCTTCTCCGGCCGTCTCTTCGCCGGAGATCATGAAGTCCTCATCATCCTCCTGCCTCCTATGGTTCCCTTACACTGGTGTTTGCCATAACTAAGGTCTTCAAGAGACAAGGGTTAACTCTCTTACCCCCTGGTCCTGTGCTCACCATTCTCCGTCCACCTCCGGATGTTCGAGCAAGATCCGTGACCTTTGGGGCTTAAACCAGTGACATTTGAGGTGTTTCTTATCTTTTTGGGTTTTCTTTGAAACACTAATGGCTTAAAACCCCAGATTATTTTAGATCTATGATATATTTGTATATGTTTTGAGCCATTTTGTTGTTTTCCTAAAACACTCTCTGATTTTCTCTAAAATGACTCTTCGTTTTCAACTAGGGTGTCATGACTCTGCCTTAAAATGATTTTCCTATGATGTCTTCAGTATTATCCTAGGGTCTCTACTATGTTTTAGTAATTTATTTGATTTTTCCTCTCTTATCTGAATTATTCCCTGACTTTGTCTTCAATGTTGTTTGCATATGTATGAGCTTTATGATTCTTTGATGTTTTACCCTCTGTTGTTCATCTATGACTCTGATTCTTTCCCTGCTCTTCCGTTTATCTTACTATTTACCTTATGAGTTTATGTGCTTTCACCACTAGGGTTTCTGACTTTTTGCCTATTACTTGTTCAATTCATATCAATTTCCTTTAATTGATGATATCCCTGTTCGAATCCCTGATTTTCTGTAGTTGTAGTTTGTTAGGGTTCCTGATTTATTACTTGAATCCCTGATTCCTTGTGATTTGAAAACTCTGCTGATTTCCTATGGGATATTTGCTTAACCAAAGAATTAGATCCTTTGACCAAATCTGTTTTTAGGATGAACGCGGGTTACTGATAATCAAGGAAATAATATTAAATAAAGAAGTATAAGTAAAAGATAATAGAATGATACGCCGAAAAGTAAAGTGTGTTGTATTCGCCGTCTAGCCCCCCTTTACAAGTTATCTCCCCTTTCTTTATATAAGGAGTTTCTTAATATAACGCCTGATTCTTGAAATGATCGCTCATTAATGACTAATTATTACATTAATGAGGCATTACAAAGGGTAATCGTAACTGTTGCATGAAGGTTATATAACATATGGATCATTAATTGAGGATTCTTGAATCTGCCCGTAGCTCTGTCCGGATTCACTCTGACCGTGTCTCTTCCCCGTCTCAATCAGGTTGAATATTCCATGGCTAATGAACTCGAAGGTGTATTGATTTGTGCCTCTTTGTTACGTACCTCTTTATAGAATCATATCCAGCTGTCGCGTTTTCCTTGGTCCACGTAGCCGGCTGAGTTGTCTATAATCAGCTTACGTGTGAGACTCCTATTTTACCAATATAGATAGTCCCCCCACTTACCATTTATTTATCGATTAATATTTGGTAAGTGGATACGTATTTATGGCGGGAATATTTTGCCGCCGCTTTACCTTGAAACATTGTATCTTTCTCTGAACATAGGCGTCGTTTGTCACTTCTATTTAATGCTCAAACCATGTGTCCTTCCCGGATTGGTTCTGCAGTTACTCGGCGCCTTTTAGGGATTTTTGCGGCTGTGTTAGTCCTGAAGTGACACTTTCAATTATGACTTTTCATCATTATTTTTTCCCATGTTTGACGGTTGTCCTCAAGTATAAATACCTTTCTTCTTTTCTTTGCTTCCACGAAACACTTTCTAACTTGTCTCTTTTACTTGTAAAGAATTTTTTCTTGCCTTTGTAAACATGTCTTCTTCAAATCAACCCAAAAGAGTAATAGATGTTGAGAATTTAACACCATCTTCTGCTCCGACTAGGAGTCGGAGGGGTGGTAGACTAAGGAGTCTAGGATCCACTCCTTTGAAAGGCTCTTCTTCCTCTCAGATAGTCTCCCCTCCTTCTGTTCCTTCTGCTAGGTCTCTAGCTTCTCCAAGGGCTAGGGCTTCCCGGTCTTTGTCTAGAGGTAGAGATGAACACCTTCGTGAACCTAGAGTTGACGAAATTATTCCCGCTGAGTTTGTCTTTACTAGGAACAATTAAGTTCTCGTAGATCAATCTTCTTCCCTTGATAGCGTTGAAAGGTATCCAACCCTTATTACTGAAGGTCAGATTTCCCTTGTTCGTAGGGAGTGTTTTTGGAGGTCTGATTTCCCTGTCTATATTCCGAATAGTAATCAAAGAATAACGTCTTACAAGACGGGATATTCTTTTGATTATACGTACCCTTTTACTTTAGGGTTTAGACCTTCTATTGATCCAGTCATCATATAGTTCTGTCGTTTCTTCAACATTTGCTTAGGGCAAGTTGGTCCGCTGGTGTGGTGGGTTGTCGCGTGTCTTAGGAGTTTAGCTTCTTTAGCCTCGATCCCTTTTACCTTCAATCACCTCATTCATCTTTATTCCCCTGCCTTATTTCGTCAAGGGGTGTTTACTCTAGCTGCCAGGAGCAAGAGAGGATTGGTTACCCCTGCTGGTTTAGTGGGCGAGGAAAATATTCCCTTCCCTGAGAAGTGGAATCGTGCACGTGAGTACTTTCTAACTCTTATTCATTATTTTTCTTCTTTTTGCTTTAAGTGTTTTATTAACACCGTAGCTATTTCCTTCTTCCTTCAGCAATCATGGGTACTGTTGAGAATGTCTCCGGTATTCGCGATTGGGTAGAAAAGCTGTTGTCTGTTGCTCCATTGGAAGAAAGATCTTGGAAGTACTTCTCTGGGAAGTACAGTTGGAAAGTAAAGACTCGCGGTAAGTGAAGCTTTTGTTTTTACTTCTTTCCTCACTTGAACTTCTTTTTTCTTTGTTGTTTATCTTTTTCCCCTTTTTATAGGGTTTTATGTTCGTGGGGTGTCCGCTGCCTCTATTCCGAAGATGTCTTTGGCTCATGCCCAAAGAATTATTTCTAGTGCTTCTTCCTCGAAGAGGAAAGTTGATGAGTCTCGATCCGTTGAAGTAGAAGATGAAGAGGAGGGTGCTTTGGTGCACATCTCACGAAGAAGGAGGGTGATTTCGGAAGATGGGTCTACATCCGTGGATGTACCTTCCGTGCCTGAAGTGAGACCTTCTACATCCGGGGATGTTTTCTCTTTTCCTGCACATGATTCCATGGATCATCTATTCCGCGAAGGCTTTGGCTTCGCTGTTGACGAAGTCCCTCTAGCAGTTTTTCCTGCTCCTTTTAGAGAATCTACTCCTATTATTTCCTCTGCCCCTTTAGGTATTACCTCTCCTATTGTCGCTTTGCCTGGGGCTTCTTCAGCTTATCAAGATTCCGTGCCTGATACTTCTTCTTCTCCCCAAACTTCACTTCCCGTGGTTTCTTTATCTCAACCTTCTTCTGCGCCTCTAGTTACAGAGGTAGGGTCTTCCAGCAGGGAGATGAGGCAAGTGCTCATTGAAGCTCTGGCTGATGGAAGCCTCTTTAAGAAATTCGGTCAACCTGAAGTGTGGCTGAAGCCTTTGATTGGTCCAACAGAGAGGACTAAACTTGACAGCCATAGCGCCCTTACATGCTCTAATGAAGTTGTTCATTCTTCTTTGAAGGTAACATGCCTTTTGCTCTCTTCTTATTTACGTATCTAAAATCTATCGTCTCATATCTAATTGATCTTTTTTGTAGACCAATCTCATAGGTATAGAGCTTATGAAGAGGATTTCTAACACGGAGCAAGAGTTAAAGGAGTTGTATGCTAAAGCTGGGAATTGGAAAGAGCAATATGAAAGCCTGAGGATCGACATGGATGCCTTAGAAGAAGAAAGGAGTACCTTGAAGCGGCAGATGAGACTCATGGCAGCGGAACTGGCAGTGGAGAAGGATTCTTCCAATCAGGCTGATAAGGATAAGAGTATCCTCGAATATACATTTGCTGAGCAGTTGTCCCGTGCCTCAGAAGAAGCTAGAAATTTGAAAGTCTTGCTGGAGCGGAAGGAGGAATATTCTGGCGAGCTTGTGCAGTCACTCACCCGGACTCAAGAGGATCTTCGCATTGCTCTGGAAAAAATACAAACTCTGGAGGAGTCTATTGTGCCTCTGAGGGCTGCCCATGAAGCTGCTAAGGCTGAAAAGGACAATCTAAGAGCTGAGCTTCAGGTATGGGTGAAAGATTATGAAGATCTTGAAGAGGCGGCTGTGGTCGATGTTAGTTGGGCATACATGACTTCTCGCTTTGATACATTGACGGAGATGAATAGGGAAGATTTCGACCTTGATGCTGAAATTGCTAAAACCAAAGAAGCCATGGAAAAGGCTCAACAAGGTCGGAATATCTCTTCGCCTAAAGATGAACCCCGTCATATACAATCCTCTTCATCCCAAGCTGCTCCTGCCTCTACTGCCAGTGAAGAAGTTGATCCCTCTCCTAAAGAAGATTAATATCTCTCTTTTTTTATTATTTGATTGGTGGTTACCCCCAACTCCATCGGGGGTAAATTTGAATCTTTCTAAACTCCCCAACTGACAACCTAGGGGCATTTTAATGTATAAACTATATGCGTCTAAGTACTAGTTAGTACTTAGTTCTTACTTAGCCATTTTTTTTGAATATATGCAAAGTGTGACTTTTTTGTTTTGAGCTTTTGTTTCACTCTTTAGTCATTGAGGTTTTTATTTTACCTCTGAATTTTTGCATGAAGATGCTGAAATCACTCGTACCTTTTCATAGTAGGCACGATGTTGTATAAAATGTGAGCCTTATTTGTCATAGGTTTTGTTTGTGAAAGAGGGTCCTTTTATTTTTATTGGCACTTTAATGAAGAAGACGCCTCAACTTCATGATGGTGTAATAATGCAATAGAGTGATAGGAACTTTTCACATGTTTGAGAATGCTTCTGAAGAAAGGTTTTCGTTTGAACTTTCATGACATTTTACATGTGTTTGATTTATCGTCTAAAACTCATGTTGCAACTATTTTCATTTAACAGATTTGATACACACTTGTATCTCGTAACTATATTTCATAGGTAACAATCTTTTTGAATTAATACAAGGAAACAACTATTTTTCATTAGTAACAATTTTTATCATGATTGGGGCTTCTACCCGTAACTGGTTTTGTTGACAACAGTTTTTAATAAGTACAAGGGAAAAGGGAAATGCTTTTTTCATCCGTAGCTGTTTTATTTGATAATAGTTTTCTAAGAAAATACAAGGGTTTTGATCTTTCATCCGTAACTGTTTTATTCGATAACATTTTCCTATATGAGTACAAAGATTTTGTAACTGTTTTTAATCACAACAATTTTTGAATGAGTACAATGATGATGATCTTTTACCCCTAACTGTTTTTGTTACAACAGTTTTGAATAAGTAAAAAGATGTGCATTTCTTCCTTGTAGCTAATATTTTGCCTTTTAACCCGAACATGTTTGAAGGTTTTTTGATTTAGGCTTTGAATTTGAGTCTCCAACTCTTTCGATTTTGCTCGTACCACTTGATTTGTTGGGTAGATGGATCTTCAGGCTCGAGCTTTGACTCTCTGATAGTCTTTTTTGCTTCGTCTCAACCTTCCATACTATATAGTCCCCGTAGTGTTGAGCTTTGAAGAATGAAATCTCGAGCACTTGATTATTCCTTCCTTGTGGTCCTTTTCCTGAAAAGGAAAAACGTTCGGGACTCGAAGGTATATAATTTTTTAGATGATGACTGCTTAACCCTTTAAAATATCCATCATAAAGTGTAACCCTAGACCGGGAATTGTGTTATTTCCTCGCGTCTTTGCAGGTCTAATATCATCATCTGGTGATGGGTTAGATTTATGCCTATCATCTAAAAAAGTTAGTAAAATTTTAAATGTTCAAAAATAAAATCGAACGTGCGATACCTGACCGGGGATACTTCTTTTCCTTAGAAGTAGTACTTCTTTAAGTGGATGGCGTTCCAACTTGTTGGTAAGATTCTGCCGTCCATGGCTTCCAGTTCGTAGGCACCCTTCCCAGCTATGCCTCCAACTTTGTAGGGTCCTTCCCAATTTGGACTTAGCTTTCCTGCGCCTGTTTCTTTTGTTGATTGAAAGACTTTTTTGAGGACGAAGTCCCCAATCTTGAAGTATATGAGATGAGCTTTTCGGTTGTAGTAACTCTCTATGATTTGTTTTTGAGCCGCCATCCGTATTAATGCTGCTTCCCTTCGTGGTTCGAGCAGGTCCAGATTAGTCCTTAACTCATCGTTGTTTGCCTCCTCTGTGGCTGTTATGACCCTTATGCTTGGTTCGCCAATCTCCACGGGTATTAAGGCTTCTGAGCCATAGACAAGTGCGAATGGAGTTTCTCCCGTGGCTGTTTTTGATATTGTTCTGTATGCCCATAATGCCGCTGGTAATTCGTCAGGCCAATTTCCTTTGGCTTTATCTAGCCGCTTCTTTATATTGTTGATGATGATTATATTTGTTGACTTAGTTTGACCATTAGCCACGGGATGGTACGACGTTGAAGTGATCTATTTGATTTGCCAGCTTTCAAAGAATTCTATGATTTGAGAGCCTATGAATTGTGGGCCATTATCACACACAATCTTCTTTGGTATCTCAAAGTGGCATATTATTTTTCGCCATAAGAAGCGTTTAGCTTTCTTTTCCCGTACTTGTTTGAACGCTTCCGCCTCTACCCATTTTGTGAAATAGTCAGTAAGTACGAGTAGAAACCGTACCTGTCCTTTAGTTGGGGGAAGAGGAACCACTTTGTCTATCCCCCATTTCATGAAGGGCCATGGAGATATGATTGGATGCAATAATTCTACCGGTCGATACATGTTATTGGCGAATCTTTGGTACCTGTCGCATTTGGATACAGAGTTTTCAGCATCCTTTCCATCTTAGGCTAATAATACCCGGCTCTAATTAGGGTTTTTACCAAGGATCTCGCTCCTGAGTGATTTTCATAGCGTCCTTCATGGACTTCTTTCATCACGAACTCCGTTTGATTAGGTCCGAGGCACTTAGCTAGGGGTCCTCCGAACATCTTGCGATATAATGAGTTGCGAATGAGGAAGTACCGTGCAGCTTTGTGGCGAAATGCTTGAGCTATTTTCTTGTCTTCAGGTGCGGTGCCATTCTGCAAAAAATTACGAATTTCGTTTCTCCAATCCCAGGTTAAATTGTTGAAAGTTACCTCATTTTTGTCTTGGTCGATTGCTGAATGGAATAGATGAACGACAATTGCATTGTCTTTGTTTGTTACTTGTGTAACTGCTGCGAGGTTTTCTAATGCATCTGCCTTTGTATTTTCTTCTCTAGGTGTCTATATTACCTTCCATGTTTTGAATTGTCTTACGAGTTCTCGTGTCTTTTCCAGATATTGTTGCATCCGAGTCTCTCGCGCGATGTAAGTCCCCTGCATTTGATTTACTACCAGTTGGGAGTCGCTGTCTATTATGATGTGCTCGATTGAGAGTTCTCGTGCTAGTTCGAGGCCTTTATCTTCTCTTACAAATACTTCAGTTACATCAATTTCTGAGACATCTAGGTAGATGCACAATATTTCCCCTTCTTTTGGCTTTGACAGCAGCAGAGGTTTTGATAAGTAAGCCTTCAAATTATTGAGGGCCCGTTGACATTCTTCAGTCCATTCGAACTAATTCTGCTTTTTGAGGACTGAAAAGAATTTAAAACTTTTTTCGGAGGACTTGGAAATAAATTTTCCCAAAGCTGCTATTCCCCCTGCCAGTCTTTGAACTTCCTTTTTATTTGTTAGTATATCAGATATTTCTTCTATAACTTTAATTTGAGCGGGATTTACCTCTATTCCCCTGTTTGATACAAGGAAACCCAAAAATTTACCTGATTGTACACCAAAAGCGCATTTTTCTGGGTTTAGCTTAATATTGTACATGCGTAAAATATCAAAAGTAATAGAAAGGTGCTGGAAATGGTCTTCCGCCCGTGTTGATTTTACCAGCATATCATCAATGTAGACTTCCATTGTTTTTCCCAATGTTCTTGGAACATCTTGGTTACCATCCTTTGATAGGTGGCTCCAGCATTTTTCAAGCCAAAAGGCATGACTTTATAATAGTAAGTCCCCCTGTTTTTAATGAAGGAAGTTTTTTCCTCGTCTGAGTGATCCATTTTAATCTGATTATAACCAGAATATGCATCTAGAAAGCTTAATAATTCATGACATGCGGTGGCATCAATCATTTGACCTATATGTGGTAATAGGAATGAATCTTTGGGGCATGCTTTATTTAAATCTGTATAATCTACACATACCCTCCATTTGCCATTCTTTTTAGGTACTACCATAGTGTTAGCTAATTAATTAGGGTACGTTACCTCTCGTATCGAACCAATTTTCAAGAGTTTTTGTACCTCTTCGTTAATCACTTGGTTCTTGAATGATCCTTGCTTTTTTTTTTTCCGGATTAACAGGTACGAAGGATGGATCTTCATTTAGTTTATGATTCATCACTTCTGTTGGAATACCTGTCATATCTGAGTGGGACCACACAAAGTGTAAAGACCCGTAAAATTTCATGTCTAGAATAATGCCCGAATAGGTCCCTGTGTTGTTATAACTGTAGGAATTCTTAAAACGGACCCATTTTGAGTAAAAAGTATCCCAAAACTTAAAAGATAAAATTTTCCCGAATTGCGTGGTTATGCGACGTACTATGCGATCGCATAACAGGTATGTGGACCACATAGTGGTCGCATACCTGGACAGCCTACTGTCCAAATTAAGGACAACTATGCGGCCCAGAATGTGATCGCATTTTGGGAATGCGAAACGCATAGTTGTCGCATTCTTTCCCCATTGTTTTTGCGAGGGAGGTTATGCGACGCACTATGCGATCGCATAACAGGTATGCGGACCACATAGTGGTTGCATACCTGGGCAGTTTGTTTTCAAATTTTGGCTCATTTAAGGGCCAATTATGCGACAGGAGTGCGGACCGCATAACGTGAATGCGATCGCATTACGGACCGCATTTCTGCTTCGGGGACTCTAAATTCTAATTTTTTGTACCCGACCCCCAATTCATTAAAACACTTATCCCCTTTCATTTTAACATTTATCTGAACCAAATAGAGAGAAGTGAGAGTGGGTGCTGGAGAGAGAAGTCCCCATCTTCCTCGAATTAATTCTTCAAACATCACTCGGCCCTGGAAATTTTCAAGTAATCTTCATCTTCTTCACTCTAAGAGGTAAGTCCTCACCCCATTTCCCTTTAATTCTCAGATTTTGGTTAAGAATAAAACACACATAGGTTGGGTCTTAAAAAGGAAATGTTGAAACTTTGCATGCATGTGAACAATCTTCCGTGACCTAGTGAAGGGAAGCTAGTTAAAGTAATCTTTCACTAAAAAGGGGTAGTAATCGAAGGGGGGTCACATAGCGTTCGATAAAATTCCTAAACGAGTTCGAGTTATGTTCATGGCTCCTAATTCTAAAACGAAATATGTCACATTGTGGAATAGATTGACGGTGCTAGACGGTTCGGTGAATTGTGATAGAAATTAAAGGGAAAATTCGACACAATGTATGTATGGCTAACTTTAATCTTCGTAGAGTCACCTTGTTGGTGTCCGGGCATTTAGTATGAGTTTCTTGCTGAGTAGATGTGAATGGATTGTTCTGAAGTATTGAGGTGTAAGATTTCATTCTCTGATTCTCTTAGTCGATTATCATGTTAATTGAATTTGTGAAAGATGATTTCCTTGTGATTACTCTATCATGTGCAAGGTTCGTTAAGTGCTTGAATATGGTGGTATAAAAATGGTAAAGAACCCAAATGTGTGAATGTATCTAAGTACTAAGGGTTGTGTAACAAGTGATGAAAAGGAGTTGTGAATTGATTTAATCGAACTAAATGACCATGGACATATCGGATATAACTCATTGTTTGGCAAGGTTTATTGTGGCTTGTCTTCGTACGGATTGTTGGTTGTAATGAATTTATATTCTTGATTGATGAGAATCTTTTTGATTTAATTAATGGTTGATAAAGACTATTGTGAACACATGATTGATTGGTTGTTATGAAATTGTACTCTTGATGATATGAAGCCTTGTGATTGAATTGTGGGCTGTTATTGTTGCTATGAAATGTGATTGTCCGGTGGGATCGGGTTGTACGCCGCAATATGAAGTAATAAGGGTGAAGAGGTAATAAGGGTGGAATGTGAATTGTATGGTAGGATTGGGTTGCACGCCGCAACAGAATGTAATAAGACTGAAATGTGATTGTCCCGTGGGATCGGGTTGCTCGCCGCAACAGGAGTAATAAGGGTGGAATGATGAGAAGGAATAAGGGTGGAATATGATTGTGTTGAAATAAGAATCTGTGAAACTCTCAATTGGGTTTGTTTCCGTATCTGTGTGCACTATTTGTTGGTTTCTTCAAACTGTTTCCTATCTGTGTATTGTTTGATTTTACTTAGAGTAAAGTTTGTTCATACATACTAGTACTATTCAACGGTACTAACGTCCATTTGCCGAGGCGCTACATCTTTTATATGGATGTAGGTGGTTCCATAGCAGGTAGCTCAGCCCGCCGTTAGTGGTGCCTCCTCTTCATCTCTTCAACAGCTCTGGTGAGCCCCATTTCCTCTCGAGGCGGTGTGTGGATTGTACCATTCTCTTTTGCTTATGGTCTAAAAGGTATAGCCGGGGCCTTGTTGCCAGCAAGTTTATGTAAAACTCCTAGTACTCTTAGAGGCTAAGTATACACTGTGTGGGTTGTACATATATGTATATTTTGGGCGGTAGTTGTACTCACTCGTAATTGTGGATCGCAAACCAGAAAGGTTTTATGTAACTTGTATGTTTTGGATTATCTATTGTTGAAAGTTAAAAGAGGAAAAAAATGGAATCATGTTGTAAATTGTACTTTGGATCTAAATTGTCTAACTCACATGGAATAATGTAGGTTATGAACATGGGGTAATACGTTGGGTAGGAAAGGTAAACCAAGTCCACTTGACTGGGTTTATCCGGTTAGGCTCCGGTCTCGTCCCACAATTTTGGGGCGTGACAAACTTGGTATCAGAGCCTAAGGTTTTAAAAGTGTCATAGGATGTCTCGGAGCCGTGTCTAGTAGAGCCCTTCTTATCGGTGTGTTGTCGACCACATCTATAATTAGGGGGCTGCATGGACATTTAGGAAAATACCCTTTCATTGTTACTCTGTATCGTGCGATGAAGCAAAAGGTGAGAACATATTTATCTAACTCGTGTGTTGTCCTAATTTTCAGTAAATGGCGCCCATGAAGAGAGCTCGACTCGTCCTAGAGGCCAATGCCACCCCAAGTGTTACCATGAATTCTTTATCTGATTGTGCGGATTAGAATGATACCCTGACCTTGAATCTGTCTGATTCCTCCGTGCCAGGCCAGTCTATCCCTATTCCTTCTCCAGCGGAGGGTACTGAAATCCCTGACGCTGATGTTCCTGATCCTTCCTCAGTCCCAGCTTCCGGTCCTAGTATTTATGATGGGGACCTCAGGGGAGCTATTCAGATGTTGACTCAGTTAGTGGCCTCCTAGGCCAAAAGATCACATGCTTCCCCTGCTTCCTCTAGCGATCAAAGGGATTCTTCGGGTTCCAGGGTTAACTAGTTTCTGCGGTTAGCCCCTCCAGAGTTCACAGGCACCGACCTAGAGGTCGATCCTCAAGATTTTATAGATGAAATTTACAAGACCCTTCGGGTTATGAGGGCTACTGGAACAGAAGGATTTGAGTTAGCTTCCTATCGTCTAAAGGGAGCAGCATATTCATGGTTTGAGATGTGAGAGAGTTCTTGTGGAGAGGGGAGCCCTCCGGCGAGGTGGGTCGAGTTTGTAGATGCCTTCATTGATCATTTCTTGCCTGCCGAGGTTATGGCAGCCCGTGCTGCAGAGTTTGAGGTCCTTAAGCAGGGCCACATGAGTGTGTGGGAGTACCATATGGAGTTCGTGCACTTGTCCTAGTATGCTACCCACATGATTCCGACTATGGAGGCCAGAGTTCGTCAGTTTGTTCAGGGCCTTGGTCCCTTGGTTGTCAATGAGGCTGCTACAGCTGCTTTGCATTCAGATATGAACTATGGTAAGATTGTGGGTTTTTCCGAGGCTGTGGAGGCTCGAAAATTGAAGATGAGAATGGAGAGAGAGAGCAGTAGTAGGGCCCGATCAGCGGGCAACCTGGGGAGTCCAGTTGGAGGTGGGAGATCAGCCCTTGGGAGAGGGTCATCAGGTCCATCTCAGTCCTATGCTCAGTCTTCAGCCAATGCGCCGCCAGTAGGGCACAATTATCAGCAGGGAGGTCACTTTGGGCCCGGTTCAGATAATAGGAGGTTCCATCAGTTAGGTCGTTCTGGTGGGAGGTTCCAGCAACAACGGGGGGCCCCATGTCCTAAGTGTGGGAGGTTCCATTCTGAGCCATGTTACCTGAATATCCCAGTATGCTATAGATGCAGAGTGAAGGGCCATGTTCAGTGAGATTGTCGTGCGCCCAGTCAGGGCACATGTAGGGGTACTACTCATCCGTCCAGTTCTTCAGCCACTACATCTTCGGCATACCCTCCAGCACCAGCAGGGTGCAGTGCAGCTAGGGGTAGAGCACGGGGTCAAGGGGGACCCAACCGGTTCTATGCTTTGAGTGGTCGCCAGAGTGCAGAGGCTTCTCCAGATATTGTCACAGGTATTCTGACTGAACAATCGCATGATGTTTACACTCTTATTGATCCCGGGTCTTCATTGTCATATGTTACTCCATTTATTGCTTCGAATTTTGGGATAGAACTCGAATAGCTTCATGAGTTGTTCTCGATGTCGACTCCTGTTGGTGATTCCATTACGGCCATGCGAATCTATAGGAACTGTGTTGTCATGGTGTGTGGTCGAGATACATCGGCCGATCTGATTGAGTTAGAAATGGTAGATTTTGATGTTATCATGGGGATGGACTGGCTCTACTCGTGCTTTGCTAAAATTGACCGTCGAACATAAATTATGAGGCTTCTAATGAGCCAATTATCGAGTGGAAGGGGAATGATGCTGTGCCGAGAGGTAGGTTTATTTCCTATCTTAAGGCTTCCAAGATGATCAGAAAGGAATTCATCTATCATTTGGTCCGGGCCGCGGACACCACTTCAGAGGTGCCTGCTCCCGAGTCTGTGCCGGTTGTGAATGAGTTTCTTGAAGTGTTTCCGGATGAACTTCCTGGGTTTCCGCCAGATAGAGAGATCGATTTTGGGATTGATGTATTGCCATATACGCAACCAATATCTATTCCACCTTACAGGATGGCGCCAGCAGAATTGGGAGAGTTAAAAGAACAATTGAAAGATTTATTAGAAAAGGGTTTCATTCGGCCATGTGTTTCGCCTTGGGGCGCACCGGTTCTTTGGTCAGAAAGAAGGATGGATCGCTTCAGATGTGTATCGATTATCGGCAGCTCAACAAGGTCACTATCAAAAACAAATATCCATTGCCTTGGATAGATGACTTGTTCGATCAATTGCAAGGCGCTAGGTTCCTCTCAAAGATTGACTTACGGTACGGGTACCACCAGTTAAAGATCAAGGAGAAGGATATTCCTAAGACCGCCTTCAGGACTCGCTATGGGCACTTTGAATTTCTGGTGATGACGTTTGGGCTAACCAACGCCCCAACAGCTTTTATGGACCTTACGAATCGGGTTTTCAAACCATTTCTTGACTCCTTTGTGATTGTCTTCATTGACGACATCCTTGTTTATTCGCGAAGTCGGGAAGATCATGCTAATCACCTTAGGGCAGTTCTGTAGACTCTTCATCAGCACCAGTTAATTTCCAAATGTGAGTTTCGGCTAGAATCAGTCATCTTTTTGGGCCATGTTGTTTCCAAGGAAGGGATTCAGGTTGATCCCCAAAAGATTGCAGCGGTAAAAGATTGGCCTAGACCAACAACCCCGACGGAGATTCGTAGTTTCTTGGGTCTAGCTGGGTATTATCGGAGGCTTGTGGAGGGATTCTCTACCCTCGCCTCCCCATTGACTAAGCTGACACAAAAATCAGTTAAGTTTCAGTGGTCCGATGCTTGTGAAAAGAGTTTTCAGGAATTGAAGACGAGATTTACTTCGGCATCGGTGTTGACCTTGCTAGAAGGTACAGAAGGATTCGTGGTTTATTGTGATGCTTCGAGAGTTGGTTTGGGGTGTGTGTTGATGCAATGTGGTAACGTTATAGCGTATGCTTCAAGGCAGCTCAAGAATCACGAGAAGAATTATCCGACGCATGATTTGGAGCTCGCAGCGGTTGTGTTTGCATTGAAAATCTTGCGGCATTATATTTATGGGGTCCATGTGGACGTGTTCACAGACCAGAAGAAGTCTTCAGTATTTATTCAAGCAGAAGGAGTTGAACTTACGACATCGGAGGTGGTTAGAATTGCTCAAGGATTATGATATGAATATTTTTACCATCCAGGGAAGGCGAATGTGGTGGCCGATGCTCTTAGTCGGAAATCCATGGGTAGCTTGGCACATTTAGAAGACAGTCAGAGGCCTTTGGCTTGGGAGGTTTATCAGTTGGCCAGTCTAGGGGTCTGTCTTTCAACCTCAGATGGGGGGGATGTCGTGGTGTGTAATGGAGTAGAGTCTTCGCTTGTAGCGGAAGTCAAGAGAAAGCAATTCAGGGATCCGGCTTGGGCACAATTTAAGGAAGCAATTTTGAATCACAAGACTTCAGCATTTTCAATCGGCAATGATGACGGTGTCTTGCGGTGTCAAGGGAGATTATGTGTTCCAGATGTGGATGATCTCCGAGAGAGGGTAATGGTAGAGGCTCATAACTCCAGGTATTCTGTTCACCCAGGTTCTACGAAAATGTATCACGATCTCAAGGAGATTTATTGGTGGAATGGTATGAAGAGGAGTGTGGCGGACTTCGTGGCTAGGTGTCCGAATTGTCAGCAAGTGAAGGCCGAGCATCAGAGGCCCAGTGGGTTGATGCATCTTATGGAAATACCAATGTGGAAATGGGAAATGATCAATATGGACTTTGTGGTAGGATTACCCCGCACTCAGCGCAAGTTCAACTCAATTTGGGTAATAGTGGATCGACTCACGAAGTCAGCGCATTTCGTACTAGTCAAGTCCACCGATACTGGAGAACAGTACGCTCAGTTGTATATCAAGGAAATAGTCATACTCCATGGCACTCCAGTTTATATTATCTCGGATCGAGGGGCCCAATTCACAGCTAACTTTTGGAGAAAATTTCAGCAAGGTTTGGGTACTCAGGTAAATCTTAGCACATCTTTCCAGCCACAGACGGACGGTCAAGCGGAGCGGACTATTCAGACACTTGAAGATATGTTGCGGGCTTGTGTTTAGGATTTCAAGGGTAGTTGAGATGATCACTTGCCGCTTATAGAGTTTTCTTACAATAACAGTTTTCATGCTAGTATTCAGATGGCCCCATTTGAGGCACGGTACGGAAGGAGATGTAGATCTCCGATCGGATGGTTTGAGGTTGGTGAGGCAGAATTGTTAGGACCATATCTTGTGCACCAAGCTATGGAAAAAATTAGAGTCATTCAGGAGAGGATGAAAACTGCTCAGAGTCGCCAGAAATCCTATGCGGATTTTCGTCGTAGAGGTTTGGAGTTTCAAGTAGATGATTGGGTATTCTTGAAGGTGTCTCCCATGAAGGGAGTGATGCGGTTTGGGAAGAAAGGGTAATTGAGCCCAAGGTATGTCGGGCAATATCAGATCGCTCAAAGGATAGGGCAAGTCGCGTATAGGCTGGAATTGCCCCCTGAAATGTCATTAGTGCATCTAGTGTTTCATGTATCCATGTTGAAGAAGGTAATTGGAGATCTAGCTGCCATCGTGCCAGTTGAGACCATTGAAATCAACGAAGAATTTTCATATGAAGAGGTTCCGGTTGCTATTCTTGATAGGCAAGTCCGTAGACTGAGGAACAAAGAAATTGCTTTTGTTAAAGTGCTATGGCGAAGTCAGCAAGTCGAGGAAGCCACGTGGTAAGCGGAAAGTGAAATGAAAGAAAAATATCCCCATTTGTTTGAACAAGTTTAGTAGTGATCGTGAGAATTGCCATCTCTATGTGAATACACCCTTGTGTTTAATTTTGTGCAAGAACACTTCACTCTCCTAATTTCCTTATTATTGTAACATCTCAAGTTGTGCCATTTTTGTGTATGTTGTGATTATTTGGGTAATGTGCAGCTCCTTGAAGTAAGCTAAATTATGTGCAATTCATGTGATAGTTAAATGATATGCAAGTTGTGGTGTTAACTGAATTATGTATAGCATGTTGAAGTAATTGAATTGCATATGATTTGATGAGATAACTAAATTATGTGCAAGTTGTTGGAGTAGTTGAAAATGTATGAAATTGGTTAACAATGTGTTCCGGGGGCTCTCTGACAAGTATATAGTCCTAGTTACAAAGGAAACTCTAGCGAAATTTTCAAAAAATATCGGAGTTAGTGAAAATTGGGGTTTGGCATATTGTGTTTACAAAACCAAGAGATTTCCTGATCCTCATTCGAGGACGAATGATTTTAAGTGGGGGAGGATGTAAAGACTCGTAAAATTTCATGTCTAGAATAATGCCCGAATAGGTCCCTGTGTTGTTATAACTGTAGGAATTCTTAAAACGGACCCATTTTGAGTAAAATGTACCCCAAAACTTAAAAGATAAAATTTTCCAGAATTGCGTGGTTATGCGACGCACTATGCGATCGCATAACAGGTATGCGGACCGCATAGTGGTCGCATACCTGGACAACCTACTGTCCAAATTAAGGAAAACTATGCAGCCCAGAATGCGATCGCATTTTGGGAATGCGAACCGCATAGTTGTCGCATTCTTGCCCCATTATTTTTGCGAGGGAGGTTATGCGATGCACTATGCGATCGCATAACAGGTATGCGGACCGCATAATGGTCGCATACCTGGGCAGTTTGTTTTCCAATTTTGTCCCTTTTAAGGGCCATTATGAGACATGAATGCGGACCGCATAACGGGAATGCGATCGCATTCCTGACCGCATTTCTGTTTCGGGGCCTCTAAATTCTAATTTTTTGTACCTAACCCCCAGTTCATTAAAACACTTACCCCCTTTCATTTTAACATTTATCTGAGCAAAATAGAGAGAAGTGAGAGTGGGTTCTAGAGAGAGAAGTCCCCATCTTCCTCAAATTGATTCTTCAAACATCACTCAGGCCTGGAAATTTTCAAGTAATCTTCATCTTCTTCACTCTAAGAGGTAAGTCCTCACCCCATTTCCCTTTAATTCTCAGATTTTGGTTAAGAATAAAACACACATAGGTTGGGTCTTAAAAAGGAAAAGTTGAAACTTTGCATGCATGTGAACAATCTTCGGTGACCTAGTAAAGGGAAGCTAGTTAAAGTAATCTTTCACTAAAAAGGGGTAGTAATCGAAGGGAGGTCACATAGCGTTCGATAAAATGCCTAAATGAGTTCGAGTTATGTTCATGGCTCCTAATTCTAAAATGAAATATGTCACATTGTGGAATTGATTTACGGTGCTAGACGGTTCAGTGAATTATGATAGAAATTAAAGGGTAAATTCGACACAATGTATATATGGCTAACTTTAATCTTCGTAGAGTCACCTTGTTGGTGTCCGGGCATTTAGTATGAGTTTCTTGCTGAGTACATGTGAATGGATTTTTCTAAAGTATTGAGGTGTAAGATTTCATTCTCTGATTCTCTTAGTCGATTATCATGTTAATTGAATTTGTGAAAGATGATTTCCTTGTGATTACTCAATCATGTGCAAGGTTCGTTAAGTGCTTGAATATGGTGGTATAAAAAATGGTAAAGAACCCAAATGGGTGAATGTATCTAAGTGCTAAGGGTTGTGTAACAAGTGATGAAAAGGAGTTGTGAATTGATTTAATCGATCTAAATGACCATGGCAATATCGAATATAACTCATTGTTTGGCAAGGTTTATTGTTGCTTGACTTCGTATGGATTGTTGGTTGTAATGAATTTATATTCTTGATTGATGAGAATCTTTGTGATTTAATGAAAGGTTGATAAAGACTATTGTGAACACATGATTGATTGGTTGCTATGAAATTGTACTCTTTATGATATGAAGCCTAGTGATTGAATTGTGGGCTGTTATTGTTGCTATGAAATGTGATTGTCTGGTGGGATCGGGTTGCACGCCGCAACACGAAGTAATAAGGGTGGAGAGGTAATAAGGGTGGAATGTGAATGGTACAGTGGGATCGGGTTGCACGCTGCAACAGAATGTAATAAGACTGAAATGTGATTGTCTGGTGGGATCGGGTTGCGCGCAGCAACATGAGTAATAAGGGTGGAATGATGAGAAGGAATAAGGGTGGAATATGATTGTGTTGAAATACGAATCTGTGAAACTCTCAATTGTGTTTGTTTCCGTATCTATGTGCACTATTTGTTGGTTTCTTTAAGCTGTCTCCTATCTGTGTATTATTTTATTTTACTTAGAGTAAAGTTTGTTCATACATACTAGTACTATTCAACGGTACTAACGTCCCTTTTTCCAAAGGCGCTACATCTTTTATATGGATGTAGGTGGTTCTATAGCAGGTAGCTCAGCCCGCCGTTAGTGGTGCCTCCTGTTCATCTCTTTAGCAGTTCTGGTGAGCCCCATTTCCTCTTGGGGCAGTGTGTGGATTGTACCATTCTCTTTTTATTATGGTGTAAAAGGTATAGCCGGGGCCTTGTTGCCGAAAAGTTTATGTAAAACTCCTAGTACTCTTAGAGGCTCCGTAGACAATGTGTGGGTTGTACATATATGTATATTTTGGGCGGTAGTTGTACTCACTCGTAATTGTGGATTGCAAACCAGAAAGGTTGTATGTAACTTTTATGTTTTGGATTATCTATTGTTGAAAGTTAAAAGAGGAAAAAAATGGAATCATGTTGTAAATTATACGTTGGATCTAAATTGTCTAACTCACATGGAATAATGTAGGTTATGAACACGGGGTAATACGTTGGGTAGGAAAGGCAAACTAGGTCCGCTTGACTGGGTTCATCCGGTTAGGCGCCGGTCTCCTCCCTCAATTTTGGGGCGTGACACAAAGCAATATGCGTTAGCCTTTAAATAATCAATTAACGTACCTTTTCGATCGGGGCTCAGCCTCGTGCCTATAAACACATTCTGTTCAGGTTTTTGCTTAAACAATGGAACAACTTCGAGCTCTTCCGTAGTTGTTTTGATGTGTTCGTCTTCTTCTGGTTCATGAATGACGTCCGGTCTTGAGTCCACATCTATGTAGTCCAACGCATATCCCGTAGTCACCTTCTCCTGGGTATCTCTTCCCGTATCTGTTTGAACATTCACTTCTTGTGTACCTGTTTGGTCAGTAACTTTTTCCGTACCTGTTTGGCCGGTGACATCTGTTTGGAAGATTCCTTAGTCTTCCGATTCTTCCGTCTCTTTTTTGTTAAAAAGTGCTACGAAATTTATATTTCCGGAGGCCTGTTGATTACCCCTAATTTGTCTGATTCCCCATTCTGAGGGAAATTTGATTACCTGGTGAAGAGTGGATGGAACTGCTTTCATGTCATGGATCCAGGGCCTTCCCATAATTACGTTATAAGCCATGTCAGTATCAATGACTTGGAATTTGATGCTCTTAGTTACTCCCTTGGCGTAAGTGTTTAGTTCGATCTCTCCCTTGGTTATCACTATTGAGTTATCAAACCCCGATATGGCTCGTGCCTTTGGGATAACTTCATTTCCCATGAGCATTTCTTCCACGACTCTTAACAAGATAATATTGACTGAACTACCTGGATCAATCAACACTCTTTTAACGTTAGTGTCATGAATGAGTAAGGATATTACCAGAGCATCGTTATGGGAAAGCATTAGCCCGCCAAAATCTGCATCATCAAAGGTTATTTCATCTTCAGCTGGATCTTCTCGAACCCACTTTCCGTGGGTAATTGTGACCTTCGATGCTAATTGGCAAACTATTCCGTTTACTTCCTCTCCTCCATGTATCACATTGACGGTTCGCTTTGGAGAAGGAGGTTTTGGGGGTTCCTGCCTGTTCTTCATATATGCATGTTTACTTTTATCACTAAACAATTCTGTTAAATAGCCCTGTTTCAATAAGCGTTCTATTTTGCCTTGTAGGAATCTGCAATCTGCAGTCTTGTGTCCATGATCATTATGAAATTCACACCAGAAATCTGGGTTCCTTCTATTTGGGTTTGACCGCATCTCTTTGGGCCATTTAACCTTATCTCCCATATTTCTTAATATTGAAACAAGTTCAGGAGTACTTACATTAAAGATATGATTCCCAACTCAGGAATTACCTCTAGGTCGTTCATCTCGATCCTTTCTGGATATGGATGAGGATGAGCCCACGTCTCTGCTTGGTGGTCTATAATCTGACCTAGTGTTTTCAAACCTGGGACGAGTTTCACGTCCTGATGGTCCTAAGTAAGGATCGTACATGTTTTTACCTGATCTCCTATCTGATTCAGGACGTCTGGATCTGGAATGATCTTCATCTCTCGAACGATCAATGATATCTTCTTCTATTCTAAGTTTAATGTTGTACCTGTTATATACATCATTCCACGTTGTAGCTAGGAATTCTCTTAGACTTTCTTTGAGTCTCCTCGTGGCTTTCGAGCTTTTGTCATTTAGATTGCTCGCAAATGCCATGGCTGCCCAATTATCAGGCACCCTGAGTAATTGCATTCTTTCTCGTTGGAACCTGTCTACAAATTCACGGAGTAGTTTCGTGTCTCCTTGCTTTATTTTGAATATGTATTCCATTCTTTTCTCAACTTTTTGTGCACCAGAGTGTGCTTTTATAAACAAATCTGCAAGCTCAGCAAAAGAATCAATAGAATTTTTGGGGAGAAAAGAATACAATATTAGGGCTCCTTTGGTGAGTGTTTCTCCAAATTTTTTGACAAGGACTGATTCAATCTCCTGTTTAGTTAAGTCGTTGCCCTTTACTCTAGTAGTAAAAGCGGTCACATGGTCGCGTGGATCAGTTGTTCCATCATACTTGGGAACGTCAGGCATTTTAAACTTCTTGGGTATAGGCAAGGGTGTTGCGCTTGGTTTCCAAGGTTGTTGAGAATATCTATCAACATCAATGCCTTTGATAATAGGTGGTACTCCAGGAATTTGCTCTATTCGATCATTTTCTTACTTCATCTATTTCGGCATGGTTAGTAGTAAATTTTGTAATTCAGAGTTATTAGCCATACCTGGTCTTGCTTCGAGAGATTCATTAGGAGTCTCACCCCTTGCTGAGTTTATCAATCTAGATTGAGGATTTTCCCCGGTGACTGTATTGTTTGGAGGTGGTGTTAGTGATGCAGGTGGTGCTGCTGGTAATCCCCTTGCAAATTCTTGCAAAGCTTGTCCCACGTACTCTGCAATCATTTGCTTTATTTGATCTTGTTCTACCGTTTGCTCATTATTATCGCGGTTGTTATCAGATCTTTCTGGGGATGGTTCCCTTGAACCACGGGGGGTTCCTTGAGGTGATGGAACTGGGGTTCCATTCCTTTGCTGGTTGTTCTTGTTGGAGTTCGACATAGTTTAAAGGATATCAATGGAAAAGTGAACAAAGATTATCAGATTCCCGGTAACGAAACCAATTTGTTTAACCAAAGAATTAGATCCTTTGACCAAAGCTATTTTTAGGATGAATGCGGGTTACAAATAATAAAGGAAATAATATTAAATAAAGAAGTATAAGTAAAAGACAATAGAATGATACGCCGAAAAGTAAAGTGTGTTGTATTCGCCGTCTAGCCCCCCTTTACAAGTTATCTCCCCTTCATTTATATAAGGAGTTTCTTAATATAACGTCTGATTCTTGCAATGATCGCTCATTAATGACTAATTATTACATTAATGAGGCGTTAGAAAGGGTAACTATAACTGTTGCATGAAGGTTATATAACGTATGGATCATTAATTGAGGATTCTTGAATCTGCCCGTAGCTCTGTCCGAATTCACTCTGACCGTGTCTCTTCCCTGTCTCAATCAGGTTGAATATCCTGTGGCCGATGCACTCGAATGTTTATTGATCCGTGCCTCATTATTACGTACCTCTTTATAGAATCATATCCAACTGTCGCGTTTTCCTTGGTCCACGTAGCCGATTGAGTTGTCTATAATCAGCTTACGTGTGAGACTCTTTTTTAACCAATACAATATTTTCACTAATTTCCGACCTTAGTTTATTTCTTACCTTGTTACATGACTAATTTATTGTTGGTTGATTCCTATTCCCTTAGTTAGAATCTGTGAACCTAGCCTCTATTGTATGCTTGTACTGAGTTGAAATTGTTTCCTTATATGTTAAATGCATGTCACGTATGGGAACTTCCCTTATTTTCCATTTTCCTGCTAGCCATTTGAACTTAACCCCTTCAATTAAGGGGTACTTATGTTGATTTTACACTATTCTGAATATTCCTCTAAGCTACATATGGTATCTTTCCTTATTTGCTGTCTGTTTATTACCGTTTGATTTTGACTCCTCAATTAGAGGGAGTACTGATATTAATGTGATTATAATTGATGTGCACTTCCATAATTTGCAAAAAACTGTTATTTGTTACCTTATTTGCCACCTATCTTTAAAACTATATATACACACTACTCTTTCATTAAGAAGAGACGAACACATACCCTGTTCTACTCACTTTTTACTCACACACACATTCAATCGCTCCTCTTGATTGCTTGCTATTACTAGTCGCCTGAAAGCCAAGACTAGTTGCTCTGTTTTCTTACTCCTTGCTCTATATTTGTTGTCTTCAACTGGTATGTTTTCACTTTATATTTAAAGTCCCAAAACCAATGTGTTTCTTTTACTATTTCAGTTTATTTTGTTTCTAGTATGTTTCTATCTGTGGTTTTGTTGTGCGACCTATAATTGAGATGCTTTCTTGTATGTCTAGTTATGTTAGGTATTACCTCTTTCGCAACATGCTATTTTGAATCAGTAACCGGACCCTATTGTGTATAATACTTGTATGTTGTTGCCTAGTTCTAGTAATGCACCTATTGGGCCATCATCCCAAGTTGTCTTAATGTCATGCTTAGTATAAAATCCTACACTCTGTTATCTCCTAATCCCCCTGAATTCCCTAAGCATTTTATGATCTTGTAACTATGTCTAAGTGCTACCATTTGCACCAATTGCAAGGACCTCTGTTCCTTATGTGTCTACCATACATGCTCTATTTGTCCCTAGTTCCCATTACCCTTGTTTGAAGGTTGTTCTTTGAGTATTGCAGAACCTATTTTGGTTCTATGTTTGGTCTGTGGTTTATGTGATTCCACTACTGTTTTCAAAAGCTATTTTACCAAACAACTCCCTCTTATTTTACAAAGTTGTTTCAAACCAGTCTCTTTTAACATTGTTTTCTACTAAAACCCTTTCAAACTTATCTCCTGCACTTCACTTGATTCCTTGATCTTTAAGTCCTTCCCCCCCTCAGTGTGAGCACTGCTTTGGGACCCCTGAGCTCCCTCTGAACTCTGACACACTGAGGCTGGTACTTCCACACCGCACATGTTCAACTCTTGGTTACCAAGGGTGTGAGCATTGCTCGGGAGCCCTTGAGGTCCTTAGGAAACTTTTACACACCCGGATTATGAAAAGGCTATGAAATACCATATGGCAATGAGGTTTGGAGGATTTGGGCCTAATTGAAGGCTACCTATAGAATAACTTCTTATTTTTATATTTGGTTATGTAATTCATAATTTTTGGCCTGTAATAATTTGTAAACGACTCGTGTGGGTTGGATAGCGAAAACGAGAAAGGGTAATTACGCATGCTTAGCTATTAAAGGGGTAGAAACCATGCTATTAGGCCTTTATTTCTTATCTGTGCATAAAACATCATGTTTAGGTTCATATCCATGCATTAGAAATCCTGTTTCCTAGGCTCATACTTACTGTTTCAGCAGGATCACTCCTATTTAGACAAATCGTGCTAATAAATGGTATTCTCTACTATTATGTTCTCAGCTTCCATGTACGCTGATAACTAGGATTTTTACCTTGTTTTCCGCCCTTTCTTGCTAAAGTTTTGATTATAATTGTATACAAAATAGCCCCACAAACTCACGTGTTGTGCTTGTTGCAGGATTGAGTAAAAAATGATGACAAACAGTCAGAAATCTGCTAAAAAGGAATGAGTCTGGCACAAGTACCAAGAACATCAAAAAGGCCTACCTCAAGTGTCCACCGCGTCCGCGGTCTAGGCTTCGCGGTCCGCGGTCTAGGCTTCGCGGTCCGCGGTGGTAAAGTTCAGAGACTCAGTTGAAAGGCCAAGTGACCACCGCGGCCGCGGTCCAATCTTCGCGGAACGCGGTGGTGAGATTCAGAGAAAGGATTTCAAAGCCAAATGCCACCGCGACCGCGGTCCAATCTTCGCGGACCACGGTGGCAAGATTCAGAGGACCTTATTTTTAAGCTAAAGGCACCGCGGTCCGCGGTCAAGGAATTTTCATAGATTCAGCAGCTGGGCCAAAGCTGTCCACCGCAGACCGCGGTCGCTTTTACACGGTCCGCGGTAACCCCGTAGGGGTATTTTTGTTTGGCAATTCGGCTTAGTATAAATAGTTTCTTTTGTAATTTTTTTAAGGTTAAGCTTTGTATCAGTGATAGTAGCAGCTCGTGAATAGTGTTCCTTTACTTCTTTTTGCAATTTTCTTGAGATTTTAACATTGAATCATTGTGTTTTGTGTTATAAATCATTAATATGGGTTTTACTTCATCTCTTTCATTGAATTTATCTTTGATTTTGAGTAGTTAAACTCACTTAATTCTCGTAATCAGCCGGTAATAATTTCTGAGTTTTGAATAACCTAGAATAGCATGTTTAGGTGAAGAAGTTACAACAGTTCTTTTAAATAATTCTAATAACTAATACTTTCCCACGCCTAGGCAAGCCTTAGGTGATTAAAAATTCTAAAAACTGGAAATCTGCCTCTTTGTATGTGTTTCTCAATATTAATGGGTTCTTTTAATTAGTAGGACACCTAATTAGGAATCTCAAGCAATAACAAAATTGCATGTTTATTTTCTGAATTTACCTAGACATCATGTCTTAGGACCTCAATTAACAATACTGCCCTTATATGTGTTTGAGTCATGCTAATTATGTGCATAATCTGTGGAGGTAAACTTGAGCCTCTTATATGCCTTATGTGTTCCCATTTACTGCAGTCCAATATGTTTTTTTACTTGTCGCTTTAGAATTTTACCTTTAAACCTGAGGGTTTTCCTAGTACTTCCCATTAGGATAATAGTCCTAACCTCTTCCATGACTGATAGGATGGTACGGGTAATAGCACGCAATGGAGTTCGTGACTAACACGCGCTTTAATTACCTTCATGGGGTGGGAAAGGGCAGAATATGGATATGATGACCGATGCGCTAATGCCACGTGCGGCCCCTCTCTATGGAGTGTCATACCGGGTATCGCATTGATGTGATCCATATTATTTTAAACCTAGAACATCCCTTCCCTTAAATGTTAGATTATAACTTTTCCAAAAAAACACTTGGTAATTTTATAATTGTTTTCCCAAACGCTTGCTTGCTTAATATTTGAAATCCCCTCTTACTTGAGCCCATTTACTTGTTATTTGTTAAACTGTACAAATTCACAAAAACCATTTGGCCGGGAACCACACTTGTAGATCCTGAGGGGTTCCTAACACCTTCTCCTTGGGATAATTTCAAGCCCTTACCCTATCTCCGGTTAGCAACATAGTTTGTAAATGAACCCCTTAGGTGCCCTAACACACCGTTAAAATCGTTAGGTGGAGACTCTCAAAATATGCAAAACCCATTTCCCGAAAAGGAAAGAGTTTCCTCGACCCGAATGTCCTGCACCCGATCTCTCCGCGAGGGAAAAAGGGGCCGCGACAGCATGGCAACTCTGATGGGGATAATAGGCTTTTACCATTGCAAATTGTTTCGTGAATTTGTGCCTTTATTTGTTTAAATACTTGCACCCTTTCCTCTTCCCTGCTACGTGCAATTAGTTGTTTATTTCTTTCAAGTATTTATTTCACAAAACGAAACTGACATGTCTCTTTGTTTTCCTTTGTAACTGCTTTAAATCATAACTTTTGCATTTACCGCTTTCCTTAACATGCAAATACATGAAAGTCTGTTTTAATGCTTATTATTGCATAATCACGCTCAACATTCATACTCCACTCGTGCCAAACAAATACTATAGCAACCTTGATGAGTGGTTGCGCTCTTCCTGTATTTTTATCCCCCTAAATTCGGAAAGGCTTATTTGCGGTAAAACTAGCCGATCAGCGGTGCAGTCGACGGTTCCGTGCCTTCCCCCTTGAGTTGTCCGCTCAAGGGTACCAGTCTAAAAATCCATAGAAACCTTACTCTGTTGTATTGTTGCATGAATCATAGTCAAACCTAGTCAAGCTAAAGTGTCGTCCGCATGATAACTTTTAAGACAACCTTATCCAAAAGTCCACCGGGTTTCCCTAAACCAAAACGGACGTCATCATGTTCTGTGCATTTATTTGGAGAACTAAATGCTTCCTGCTAATTAGTGATGTTAAATAGTCGAGTCTGGTGGGGGTAAGGGCTAACCTTATTTGCTTTGCAGAAAAATGAGGCACGAGGTCCCCAGATTCGGCATGGTTTCCAGTATCCACCCAAGACTGCTCAATTGGTGGGAGGACCTACATTCTAGGGATAAAGCTATCGTTAGAAAACACCTGGGCAACCTACCATCTCTCCTAGAAATCCAGCCTAACAAAATTATAATAGAGGCTGCTACTCTGTTTTGGGATTGTGAGAGGTTTGTGTTCCGCTTTGGGAATATCAAAATGACGCCTTTGATAGAAGAGATAGGAGGACTGGCTAATCTAGTGTGGGAAACTCCGGGGTTGCTGATGCCTGAGAACCGCACAAGAAAAGGTTTCCTTTAAATGATGGGCTTGAAGAAGAATGCAGAATTGGTATGTTTGAAGGAGTCATGCATTCCTTTTGACTATTTGTACAAAAGGTACGACCACATCAAATCATACCGTACCTACCATGACGAGTTTTCTATCACCTCCCTGGGACATATCCATCGCCGAGTGTTCGTCTTCATGGTTTGCTTTTTGGGGTTGATCGTGTTCCCGATGAAGAAGGAGATAATCCATACCAGACTGGACATGGTAACTAAGACATTAATAGAAGGGATTGATGGGCAAGACTTCAGCATCGTGCCCATGATCATTGCAGACAAATATCGGGCCTTGGAAATATGTCAACGAGGAGCAAAACATTTCGAAAGTTTCAATTTATTACTTCAACTCTGGCTCATGGAGCACCTCCAAAGAGGCGAATACCGATAAGACATTCATCGAAGGATTTGGGATTACCACATCGCTTTCCACCACCCGAAGCGGATGAATTATATTCCCGACATGTTTGCTCAGCCTGAGAATGCCGAGGGATGGGTTGAGCTCTTTGGTAACATGACTGAAGAACAGGTTCAATGGATGTTTGAATGGTTTCCGACATACGAGTTCCTCATTCGATCCCGATACTGATTTGTGTAAGGGGGACATACCCTTATGTCCCTCTCCGAGTTATGAGGCAAGCGGGTAGGAAGCAAGTCATACCTAGGGCCGAGAAAATGAGCCATCTTCGAGCAGACTTTCAGAATGATGACAACCCTCACAAGTGTCGAGCTCAGCACCTATAGCACTGCACGATTATTCTTGAGAAAGACACAATCGAGCCAGACAGATAGCACGCCGGTTGTACTCCTTTCTATCTTGGTTGGTTAGAAGAGGACCTGGGTGGTCAAAGCGAGCCGAGGTTCGTTCGAGGTCATAGGGTTATCGATGAAAGGGCTGAAGCACGAGTTAAGTTCAACCACTTGCGCAAAAGGATCCGCGGATGTGAGGATGATAACCAAAAATACATGAATCTAACAAGAAGCTGATCGAGGAGTGGAAAACACATAGCTATCAGTACCAATAAGAGGTTGGGATACTTGGAATGAGGTATAGTCGAGCTGGAGGAGAAATTCATCAAAAGGGTCAAAGATTGTCAAAGGGCTGATGGAACTGAAGGAGGACATCTAGACAGAGCATACCTGTTGCTGGGACTTCGCGAGCTGGGAAAGCTGTTCGAGGGAAGCAAAAATGCCGAGTCTGGGGAAGGTCCTTCTGGGACCAAGTAGATAGGGATGTCTTTCTTTCCTTTATCAATGTAATAAGGCCAATAGCCATTAGTGACCTTTACTTCTTGTTTATTTAGTGTCGTTTTGAGATTCGTCTATTTCTTATCAATAAAATGAGGCATTTATCATTTTAAGTTCTCCAAATCAACTAGTCGCTAGGCCTAGCTCGGGCATAAAGAGGTTCCCAAATTAGGACATGCTTTACATTCCCGCACTATGTGTTTAAATACTGCAATATTTTTTCATAATCCTCACTGACTTGGCTACCTTTTTGTTTTTGTTTCTTTTTATTTATTATTCCCCTCCCCAAAAGTTAGTTCTTGCATTATGGCATCATCAGCCTATCACACAAGATCCAAGATCCCTCGACCTACTCCTCCTCCTAGTCCTCCTAAAGGCAGAAACAAAGGCAAGATTAAGATGGCAGAATCCAGCGGTATCAGGAAGGAAAATATGGTTGAACAAATAGAGGCCGCTGACAGCCGGGGTATTCAGGTCCCGAATGAAAACTTGTCACCACTTGAACAGAAATTGCTGAAGTTCCAAGAAGAACTCGACCAAGTCTGGAATCTATCCAACCTGTCATTTTCCCTCAATGTCCCAGACGTCAACTTTCCAAATGATCAAAACCCTACACCTCCACAGAATATCCCAAGGCAACAAAACCATCCCGCACCTTATCATCACGCCACTCCGCCAAAAAACCAAACTCTCCCAACACAACGCAGTACTTGCCACACTTCAAACAACACTTCATTACTTATCCCAGAACCTCAAAACCCCACAAAGGACCATTTCCACAATCCCATCTATGTGGAAACCATGACCCATTCCACTCCACCTATCCCATACCCATCCGAGTCTGATGAAAAGGACCTGCTCATCAAGAATATGGCTGGGAACTAAGGAAGCTGACCAGCCGAGTTCAGGGTGTCAAAGGAACCAAGGGAATCGAAGGGTTGAATTATGAAGACCTCTGTATACAACCTGATGTCGAATTGCCCGAGGGGTAAAAACCTCAAAAGTTCGAAATATTTGATGGTACTGGTGATCCGATAGTCCATCTAAGAACCTATTGTGACAAGGTGGTTGGAGTGTGAAAGAATGAAAGGACCCAGATGAAGCTATTCATGAGGAGTTTGAAAGAAGATGCGTTGTCTTGGTACATCAGCCAAGACCCCAAGAAATGGTCAAACTGGATAGGTATGGCGTCTGACTTTATGGGCAGATTTAGATTCAACACAGAGAATGCACCAGACGTGTTCTATATCCAGAATCTGAAGAAGAAACCCACAGAGACCTTTCGTGAGTACGCCACTCGCTGGAGGTCCAAAGCTGCTAAAGTCAGACCTGCTTTAGAAGAGGAGCAGATGAACAAGTTCTTTGTCCGGGACCAGGACCCGCAGTATTATGACTGGCTGATGATGATTGAGAATCACAAATTCTCCGACATTATCAAATTAGGAGAGCGAATCGAAGAAGTTATTAAGAGCGGTATGGTCATGAATTTTGAAGCCTTGCAAGCTACAAACAAGGCTTTACAGTCTGGTGGTGTGTATAAGAAAAGAGATGTGGGAGTTGTAATGGTTGCACAAAGAGCCAAATCCCCACTCAAATACCAAGTCTATCCAGCACCCCCACTCACATACTAGCCAACCCCGAATTACCAAGCTCCACCGCCTACCTACCAATCTCCACCACCCACATATCAACCTACTTCACCCAGATACTCACAACCCTCCCTTGTTTACCACACTTATAACTCCCAGCCATCCAATTACCAATCACCCCTGCACATCAAAACTTTCCTAGACCTCGGCCGAATTTTGATCGCAGGCCTCCAAAACAGTACACCGCCATAGCTAAACCCATTCACCAGCTGTATGAGAAACTCAAAGTTGCCGGTTACGTCACCCCTTTCCCTGCTGCCACCCCTGAGAACCCTTCTCTGTGGGTTAACCCTAACAAAGCTTGTGTATACCATTCTGGCATGAAAGGGAACACCATCGATGAATGCCGCTCTTTGAAAGACAAGATACAATCTCTGATTGATAACAAAATCATTATGTCAAAAGAGTCCGCTCCGAACGTCCGCAACAACCCTTTGCCAGACCATAAGGGCGGAGGTATCCATATGATTGAAATATAGGATGATTGGGTTCTCGAGGGATCAATCGGGTTGATCGCAGAAGGCGATGACCCAAAGAAACCGGCAGTCACTCTCAACCCGATCATAGTCCAGATTCAACCGTCTGAGGATGCTGAGGTAAATATGTCCATACCGCTTGAGTTTGAAGCGGCGCCACCTGCAAAGGCACCAGTACCGATTGAAGTTGAGTTCGTACCTCCAGCAAATGCACCAGCACCGTTCGAGGTTGAAGTCCTGCCACCCCGAACACACATTTCATTTGAAGTAAGGATAGCCACACCAATTCCAGTGGTGATGTCATCCACACCACCCTTCTACACAAACGCTATACCGTGGGACTATACAACCGAGGCAAGAAGGAAAGGCAAAGTCAAAACTGAGGAAGCTGTCGCAGCACAGGGTATGACAAGAACGGGTAGAGTCTATATGCCTGAACATCTGGTTGAATCAAGTAAACAGGCCTCCAACATGCCACCCGTTATTGAGAAAGGTCTGGATGACCTTTGGAGGAAAGTACAGGCTAAGGAGTATTCGGTCATCGATCAGCTGAACAAGACGCCAGCAAAAATATCCATCCTTTCTTTGCTGCAGAATTCTGAGATGCACCGAAGTGCTCTGTTGAAGGTGTTGAGTGAAGCGTATGTACCAAACAACATCACTAGTGGGGAAATGGCCAATATGGTGGGCCAGGTGTTGGAAAGTCACAAGATCACTTTCCATGAGGACGAGCTACCTCCTGAAGGATTGGGCCATAATAAAGCATTGCACATCACTGTGCAATGCGAAGATTATTTCATCACCAGAATCTTGATCGATGGAGGATCCAGCCTTAACATTTGCCCGTTGATAATGCTCAAGAAATTGGGTAGAGGTCTGCATGAGATAAAGGATGGAGCAATCAATGTGAAAGCTTTCGATGGATCTCAAAGGTCCACCATTGGTGAGATAAGCCTATTCCTGCAGATGGGACCGACATGGTTCGAGGTAGATTTCCATGTGATAGACGTACCGACGTCCTACAATCTTTATTGGGACGACCATGTGTAAGGCCCCGGAAAATTTTGCCAACCGATATAGGATTCGGGGTGCCAGGTAGACTAATTGTAATATTTTTATGTGCTTTAAATATGATTTAAATGAATTGGATGTGGTTAATAAGTGTATGAGTCATATAATAATTGAGGTGAGGTCCAAGGGGAAGCCTAAGGCTAGGCCAAATGGGAGAATTCTATAATAGGCTAAAATCCCAAAGGTTCTTGCACTATTACTAACTTTGAAGGAGAATATATAATTATGTGTACGGTATTATGTGATGAATAGACTATCAAATGAAAGGACTTTGAGTATAGTTTTCAACGCTTAAAACCGTTTGTCATTTGGACATTCCTACGCAAAGTTATGGTCAAATTACCGAAGGCTGGAAAAACGCGATCCTGTGTCGAATCTGCGATCGCAGAATCAAAATGCGGTCCGCATTTTTTATCTGCGATCGCAAATCTGGTCGCAGACTGGGCCAGTGTAGCCCAGTTTTGGGCAGCGATTCTGCGATTCACTCTGCGGCCCGCATGTGTGGTCTGCCATCCATTCTACGATCGCAGACCTTGTTACGGAGGCTTATTTTTTCTATTTTCATAACCCGACCCCATTTTTATAAATAGGTTTAAGGGATTCATTTGGGATCATTTTCTACTGGTTTTAAAGAGAAATGAGAGCATATAGAGAGAAAAAGAAGGGGCCTAACTTCATAATCATCCAAATCTTCCTCAAGTCTTCAAGAATCAAGAAAGATAATCATAGATTGTCCTCCATCCGGGTAAGTCCTACT
>ML293242.1:0-69637 GCA_005239495.1 Nicotiana undulata
CCAACCTTGTAAGAGGGAATTGTCCCCATAGGTACTCTATTTGCTGTGTATACTTGTTGTGGGTATATATACACGTTGTATATCGAGTCAGCACACAAGTTGCAAGAATGATTTGCGACCGTGGGGAGCTTTATATCGAGTCAGCACACGAGTCGCAGGTATGATTCACGATCGTGGGTGAGCTTATTATAACATGATATGATCGAGTCAGCACACAAGTCGCATGCATGATTTGCGATCGTGGGGAGCTTTACGACCATTTAGTCTTTATATACCACCCTACGACTCTGGTCGGTTGTCTTGTCCTAGTATGTGTATGACCCTTTGGTTCCGATTCACTTATAATTGGATAGTCAGGTATTTATTAAGAGAAGGATAAAGTACATTGCTGTNATTTTCGTCATATGCTGTCATATATTACGTTATTAGACCTTAGTGAGTGTCAAGTCGACCTCTCATCACTACTTCTTCGAGTTTAGACGGGATACTCACTGGGTACATATTTATTTATGTACTCATGCTGCACTTCTGTACTTGACTGTACAGGTTCTAAGGCTGGTGCATCTGGTTATCAGACCGGAGCTAGATACTGAATAGAGCTGATTTGACTTCATGGTGAACTGCTCCTCTTGGCGATCTCTGGCAGCAACCTGGAGTTTTCCCCTATGTTGTTTTCCCGTCTATCATATTCAGACTCTGGGACTGTACATATTGTCTTTTTTATATTCAGTTAGTTGTCCGTGACACTCGTGACACTAGTTCCTGGCACACACTTAGCGTTTATTTTGGGTTTGGGGCTGTATTTATATGTATGCTCGCCTTTTTGCCCATGCATCTTTACAACTTTATTATTTACTAACGATTTATCATTTTTGTATATTATGCTTAACTGATTAGAATTGGTAAATGTTAAGTTATGTGATCAATTGTACGCGGTAGTACTTAGTGACATTTATGCTGGCTTGCCTAACCCCGCGTTTAGGCGCCATCGCGACCTGAAGTAGGATTTGGGTCGTGACAACGTGGTATCAGAGCCTTAGGTTCACGTAGTCTCATGAGTCACAGGCAGACCCAGTAGAGTCTTGCGGATCGGTACGGAGACGTCTGTACTTATCTTTAGGAGGGTATAAAGTGTTAAGAAACCTCTTTTTATTCATATTCTATTGTGCAATCGATGATGTACTGAAACTTGTTCTTCTATTCTCTCACAGATGGTGAGGACGCGTGCATCTGATGTTTCTGATCTGGGAGACGCTGCTACCCCCGCCGCTCGAGGTCGTGGTAGAGGAAGGGGTAGGGAACCTGCCCGAGGTAGGGGACGAGGGCGTCCCAGATTTATACCAATCCCACCACCAGAGGACCCTACTTTTGAGGAGCAAGATGAGGTGCCTCCAGTAGCTCCTGCTCCAGCAGAGTTTATGACGGCGCCGGGCTTCCAGGAGGTCATAGGCCGTATGATGAGGTTCATGGACACCATGTCCCAGGCTGGCCTATTTCCAGCAGATCCTGCCACTTCTCAGGCGGGAGTGGGAGTCCAGACCCCGACCGCTCAGGCGGCAGGTCAGGCAGCAGCGGCACATCATACCTCGGGTACATCGCCCGTGGGTGGGGTTCAGCCGGTAGTAGTAGCACCAGAGCCTAGACTAGTTGCAGCGGGTGACCAACAGAAGATGTTGGATAGATGGACCCGACTACGCCCTTCACTCTTCGGGGGTGAGCGGAGTGAGGATGCTCAGGACTTCATCGATAGGTGTAGGGACAGACTGCACAACATCTTGGAGTCTCATGGGGTCGACTTTACCACATTTCAGTTAGAGGGTAGAGCTCGTCGGTGGTGGCAGTCTTACATACTCAGAAGGTCAGCATGTTCTTCTCCGGTTACTTGGGAACAGTTTACTCAGATGTTCTTGGACAGGTACATTCCACTCTCTGAGAGGGAAGAGCTGCGTCGTCAGTTCGAGCAGCTTGAGCAGGGGCAGATGTCAGTGACGGATTATGAGGCCATGTTTTTAGAGCTGTCACGCCATGCACTCATGATATTGCCTATGGATGCTGAGAGAGTGCGGAGATTTGTGGCTGGGTTACATCCGAGTGTTAGGGCCACTATGGCCAGAGAGGTTGAGATGGGTACTCCGTATCAGCTAGTGGTAGAGATTGCTCGCAGGATCGAGGGCTACCGGTTGAGGAGCAGAGAGCAGGGTCAGCATGATAAGAGGGCTAGATTCTCCGGTGATTTCAGGGATACCTCACTAGAAGCAGGGGTCAGTTTGGGGGTGGTCATTCCATCAGGCCTTTATATTTAGCACCTCCACTACCTCCCCGAGGTGTTCCAGTGAGGCCTCAGTTCAGTGCTATGCCAGAGCGATCCTACCGTCCTCCAGCCGCCCAGACTTCACCCAGTGGTTACTACAGTCGTCAGAGATCCTCCGACTCCTATTTCAGTGCTCTACCGGAGGGATCACACCGCCCTCCGGCCATTCGGGATCCTTCTTCAAGACATCAGGATATGCCACATGTGAGATGCTTCGAGTGCGTAGACTTAGGCCATGTGAGGAGGGATTGTCCCAGGTATCGGGGCAAGTCAGTGCAGCAGGGTTATCAGCCTATGAGTTCAGCACCAGCAGTCCGGCCACCTAGGGATGGAGGACAGGTCGGGAGGGGTCATCCTAGAGGGGGAGGCCAGTCAGGAGGGGGTCAGCAAGCTCCTGTTCTCTCTGGGGGAGCTCAGTCTTCAGGTGCGTCAGCCATATTTTATGCTATTCCGTCCAGATCAGATGCAGTGGCCTCAGACGCCGTGATCAAAGGTTTTATCTCAGTATGTGGTAGAGAGGCTTCAATATTATTTGATCCAAGGTCCACTTATTCATATGTTTCAGTACTATTTGCTCATTTTCTGGATGTTCCTCGTGAGACCTTGGGTTCTCCCTTTTATGTGTCCACTGCTGTGGGTGATTTTGTGGTGGTAGACCAAGTCTATCGGTCTTGTGTGATCACATTTTGCGGATTTGAGACCAGAGATGACCTTTTATTGCTCGACATGGTTGATTTTGAGGTTATTTTAGGCATGAATTGGCTATCTCCTTATCATGCTGCGTTGGATTGCCATGCCAAGATAGTTACTTTAGCCATGACTAAGTCGCCGAGGTTGGAGTGGAGGGGTTCTTCAGTTAGTGCATTCAGTCGGGTTGTTTCCTTCCTGAAGGCTCGACATATGGTCGAGAAAGGTTGTTTGACTTACCTTGCTTATGTGCGGGACACCACCGCCGAGTCTCCGACTATTGATTCAGTGCCTGTGGTGCAGGAGTTTCCTGATGTATTTCCTTCAGATCTTCCAGGCATGCCTCCAGATCGGGACATCGACTTCTGTATTGATTTGGCTCCAGATACTCAGCATATTTCCATTCCCCCGTACCGTATGTCTACCAAGGAGCTAAAGGAGTTAAAGGAGCATCTTGAGGAGTTGTTGGCTAAGGGGTTCATCAGGCCGAGTGTGTCGCCATGGGGTGCTCCAGTCCTATTCGTGAATAAGAAGGATGGGTCTATGCGGATGTGTATTGACTACCGCCAGTTGAATAAGGTGACCATCAAGAATAAGTATCCTATGCCGCGCATTGATGATTTTTTTGACCAGTTGCAGAGTGCTCGTGTGTTCTCTAAGATTGATCTGAGATCGGGTTATCACCAGTTGAAGATTCGGGCTTCAGATGTCCCGGAGACTGCATTCCGCACTAGATATGGCCATTATGAGTTCCTAGTGATGTCCTTTGGCTTGACTAATGCCCCAACAACATTCATGGACTTGATGAATAGGGTATTCAGGCCGTATATTGATTCCTTCGTCAGTGTTTTCATTGGTGACATCTTGATTTACAAGCGGAGCCTAGGTGAGCACGAGCAACATTTGAGAGTTGTGCTTCAGACCTTGCGAGAGAAGAAGCTATATGCTAAGTTCTCCAAGTGCGAGTTTTGGTTAGATTCGGTGGCATTTTCTGGGGCATGTGGTATCCGAAGAGGGTATCAAGGTTGATCCACAGAAGATTGAGGTAGTTCAGAGTTGGTCGCGTCCTTTTTCAGCTACAGAGATCAGGAGCTTTCTAGGCCTGGCAGGCTATTATCGCCGATTCGTGGATGGGTTCTCTTCTATTGCAGCTCCATTGACTAGATTGACTCAGAAGAATGCCCTGTTTCGATGGTCCGACGAGTGTTAGGTGAACTTTCAGAAGCTCAAGTCAGCATTGACCTCAGCACCAATTCTGGAATTGCCTTCCGATTCTGGGGTGTATACCGTATATGGCAACGCTTCACACATCGGGTTGGGATGTGTGTTGATGCAGGACGAGAGAGTTATTGCTTATGCTTCGCGCCAACTGAAGGTTCATGAGAAGAATTATCCTGTGCACAATTTGGAGTTGGCGGCTCTTGTTCATGGATTGAAGATTTGGCGACACTACTTGTATGGCGTGTCTTGTGAAGTTTATACCGACCATCGCAGCTTGCAGCACTTGTTCAAGCAGAGGGATCTCAATTTGAGGCAGCGTAGGTGGCTTGAGTTGTTAAAGGACTATGATATCACCATTCTGTATCACCCGGGCAAGGCAAATATGGTAGCAAATGCTTTGAGCAGGAGGGTAGAGAGTATTGGTAGCTTGGCCTAAATTGCAGCTGAGGAGAGACCTTTAGCCTTGGACATTCAGTCCTTGGCATATCGCCTTGTGAGATTGGACCTTTCGGAGCCTCGTCGAGTTCTAGCTCATGTGGTTGCTCAATCTTCATTATTGGGAGAGATTAAGGCTCGACAGTTTGATGATTCGTACCTGACATAACTTCGGGATACAGTGGTTCAGGGTAGGGCCAAAGGGGTTACCTTGGGCGAGGATGGTGTTTTGAGACTCCATGGCCGTTTGTGTGTTCCTGATGTTGATGGTCTGAGGGAGAGGATTCTAGCAGAGGTGCACAGTTCTCGGTATTCTGTTCATCCAGGAGCAACAAAAATGTATCGTAATTTGAGGCAACATTACTGGTGGAGGCGGATGAAGAAGAACATTGTGCAGTATGTGGCTAGGAGTCTCAATTGCCAGCAGGTTAAGTACGAGCATCAAAAGCCAGGAGGCGTGTTTCAGCAGATGCCCATTCCTGAGTGGAAGTGGGAGCGTATTACTATTGATTTCGTGGTTGGGTTGCCTCGAACTTTGCGGAAGGTTGACGCGGTTTGGGTCATTTTGGATAGGTTGACAAAATCGGCGCATTTCATTCTTGTGGCTACTACTTACACTTCAGAGAGGCTGGCTTAGATTTACATTTGAGAGATAGTCTGTTTGCACAGTGTGCCAGTGCCTATTATATCAGATCGGGGTCCTCAGTTCACCTCGCACTTCTGGAGAGCATTGCACAGTGAGATGGGCACTCAGATAGATCTCAGTTCAGCATTTCACCCTCAGACTGATGGCAAGTCAGAGCGTACCGTTCAGATATTGGAGGACATGCTCAGAGCTTGTGTGATTGATTTCGGAGGTCAGTGGGACCAGTTCTTGCCTTTGACCGAGTTTGCGTACAATAATAGTTACTAGTCCAGCATCGAGATGGCTCCATTCGAGGCTTTATATGGTCGGCAGTGTCGTTCTCCTATTGGGTGGTTTGAGCCTGGCGAGGCTAAGCTATATGGAACGAATCTTGTGAGGGATGCTTTGGAGAGGGTGAAGTTGATTTAGGAGAGACTTCGCACAACACAATCCAGACAGAAGAGTTACGTAGATCAGCAGGCGCGTGATGTAGCATTTATGGAGGGAGATAAGGTTCTGCTGAAGGTTTCGCCGATGAAGGGCATTATGAGATTCGGGAAGAACGGCAAGCCGAGCCCCAGGTTTATAGGCCCTTTCGAGGTGTTGAGGCGAGTCGGAGAGGTGACTTATGAGCTTGCTTTGCCTCCTGCCTTATCAGGAGTTCATCCGGTCTTTCATGTATCCATGCTCCGGAGATATCATGCCGACTTCTCTCACGTGCTTGATTACAGCACTATTCAGTTGGATAAGAAGTTGGGCTACGAGGAGGAGCCAGTTGCTATCATTGATAGACAAGACCGCCAGTTGAGGTCCAAAAGAGTTTCTGCAGTAAAGGTCCAGTGGAGGGGCCAACCAGCTGATGAGGCGACTTGGGAGTCCGAGGAGGACATGCGGAGCAGATATCCACAACTATTCAGCACTTCAGGTATGATTCTAGACCCGTTTGAGGACGAATGTTTGTTTAAGAGGGGGAGAATGTAACGACCCGACCAGTCGTGTCGCGTATTAGGACCCCGTTACCCTAAATGAAACTTCCCATAGTGGTTTTTCGTTCTTTATGACTTGCAGGGACGGGTAGTTCGGGATTTGGGAGTGTTTAGAGTGCTATAGGAACACTTGGTTCCTTAAGGTTAACATATTTGGCCAAGTTTGACTTCGGTCAACATTTTGAGCAAATGACCTCGGAATCGAGTTCTGACAGCTCCAGTGGCTTTGTATGATGATTTCGGACTTGGGCGTATGTTCGGAACGGGTTTTCGATGACCCGGGAGCATTTCGACGCCCAAATGGAAATCAGGATTTCCTTAAGTTTGAAAT
Organism: Nicotiana undulata; assembly: GCA_005239495.1. NCBI lineage: Eukaryota > Viridiplantae > Streptophyta > Magnoliopsida > Solanales > Solanaceae > Nicotiana > Nicotiana undulata. The sequence continues at coordinate 6,597 of ML293242.1, forward strand.
TTGGTTTGGAACGTGATATTATGTTATCAAGGTCCGAATGGAATTTCGAGACCGGGAATAGTTCCGTTATGTCATTTATGACTTGCCTGCAAAATTTGAAGTCATTCCGAGTAGTATAGGTCGGTTCGGCGCATTGAAATGAATTCTAGAACCTTAAGTTCAAAGTGTTGATTCAATTTGGTTTAGGGGTCAAATTCTCAGTTTCGTTGTTGTTTTTCACGTTCTGGAAGTTCGAGCGAGTCTGTATCATGAATAGAGACTTGCTAGTGCCTTTGGACGGGGTCCCGAGGGGCTCAGGTGAGTTTTGGACCCCCAAGAGCTAAGTTCAAAAAACCAGATTTTTGCTGTCTGGTTTCCTTCTTCGCGATCGCAGAAGGTGGGCCACATTCGCGGAGAAGGAATTAGGCTGGGCTGCTGAATGCTCTTCGCGTTCGCAGGAAAACTCTCCGCGTTCGCGATGGTCTGGATCTCTGGCCTTCGCGATCGCAGCCTCTTCCCCGCGTTCGCATAGAGTTAGGATGGGGCCAGGCCTATTTTCCCTTCGCGATCGCAAGACCTCCTCCGCATTCGCAGAGGTTTGGCCAGTTGGCCTTCGCGATCGCAGCCTCTTCCCCGCGTTCGCATAGAGTTAGGATGGGGCCAGGCCTATTTTCCCTTCGCGATCGCAAGACCTCCTCCGCATTCGCAGAGGTTTGGCCAGTTGGCCTTCGCGATCGCGGGCCCCAGGTCGCGATCGCGGTGAAGGGAAATCTGGGCAGTTTAGTTTATATAAGGGATTTAAGTTATTTCCTCCATTTCCATCTTCTTCCTTGTGTTATTTGAGAGCTTCCAAGAGGGCCTTCAACCTAGTACTTGAGGTAAGTAAATTTCCTATTTAACACTAGTTTCAAACATAAATTTCTAGTTAAATTCTCTACTAAATTATCAAAAATCATGAAATTGGGTTGTAATTTTAGGGCTCTTGGGGATTTTGTGAATTTTCCGTTTAAGGCCATGAATTCAAGTAGAAATCACATATTAATGATCCTTAGGCTATGGGTGAGTGATTCCTTCGAGAATTTTTGGAATTCGAGCGTGCGGGCCCGGGGGTTGAAATTTGGGATTTCATCAAGAATGTTAAATTGTGAATAACATAGGATAATCTTCCTCCTTCAAGCTTGAATTGATGTAATTGTACTATATTTGGCTAGTTGCGAGTCCTCGAGGGTAGAGTTCGGAGTTCGGGCGCATCCTTGATACGAGCGGTAGTTTCGACACGAGGTAAGTATCCTTTCCAACCTTGTAAGACGGAATTGTCCCCATAGGCACTCTATTTGCTGTGTATACTTGTTGTGGGGGGGCCACGTACGTACCAAGTGACGAGAGTCCGTACGTGGAGACTATTATGCTATGTCGGGTAGTTTTAGAATTCACAAGCATGCCTCTATGTGCCCTATTTACATTTTTTGATGTATTATGAGTTACCTATTACTTCGGAAATGGTATGAAAATGTGGAACGTTACAATTTTACCCCCAGTTGAGTTATCCATGGTATTGGCATAGCTCTACTGAGTTCATTGTTATTTTGGGTATATATATATATATATATATATATATATATATATATATACACGTTGTATATCGAGTCAGCACATGAGTCGCAGGAATGATTCTCGACCGTGGGGAGCTTTATATCGAGTCAGCACACGAGTCGCAGGTATGATTCGCGATCGTGGGTGAGCTTATTATTACATGATATGATCGAGTCATCACATGTGTCGTAGGTATGATTCGCGATCGTGGGGAGATTTACGACCATTCAGTCTTTATATACCACTCTACGACTCCGGCCGGTTGTCTTGTTCTAGTATGTGTATGACCCTTTGGTTCCGATTCACTTATAATTGGATAGTCAAGTATTTATTAAGAGGAGGATAAAGTACATTGCTGTTCATTTTCAGTTATTACCTGGATTACTTTATTTGATATGCACTTGTTGTATACTGCCTTACATGCCTACTGTTTTCGGCATATCCTATCATATATTACGTTATTGGACCTTAGTGAGTGTCAAGTCGACCTCTCGTCACTACTTCTTCGAGTTTAGACGGGATACTCACTGGGTACATATTTATTTATGTATTTATGTTGCACTTCTGTACTTGACAGTACAGGTTTTGAGGCTTGTGCATCTGGTTATCAGACCGGAGCTAGATACTGATTAGAGCTGATTTGACTTCACAGTGAACTGCTCCTCCTGGCGATCTCTGGCAGCACCCTGGAGTTTTTCCCTATTTTGTTTTCCCGTCTATCATATTCAGACTATGGGACTGTACATATTGTCTTTTGTATATTCAGTTAGTTGCCCGTGACACTCGTGACACTAGTTCCTGGCACACACTTAGCGTATACTTTGGGTTTGGGGCTGTATTTATATGTATGCTCGCCTTTTTGCCCATGCATCTTTACAACTTTATTATTTACTGACGAGTTATCATTTTTGTATATTATGTTTAACTGATTAGAATTAGTAAATGTTAAGTTATGTGATCAATTGTACGGGGTAGTACTTCGTGACATTTATGCTGGCTTGCCTAACCCCGCCGTTAGGCGCCATCGCGACCTGAAGTAGGATTTGGGTCGTGACACTCCTCTGCTGCAATATAAGCCAAGCTGCCCATACTCTCCGCCTTCCTGCTCAAAGCATCTGCTTCCACATTTGCCTTACCCGGATGATAAAGAATGGTGATGTCATAATCCTTCAACAACTCAAGCCACCTGCGCTGCCTCAAAGTAAGGTCCCTCTGCTTGAACAAGTGTTGCAAGATGCGGTGGTCTGTATAAACCTCACAGGACACACCATACAAGTAATGCCTCCAAATCCTAAGAGCATGAACAATCGCCCCCAACTCCAAATCGTGCAATGGGTAATTCTTCTCATGAACCTTTAGCTGGCGCGAAGCATAAGCAATAACTCTCCCCTCCTGCATCAACACACATCCCAAGCCAACGCGTGAAGCGTCGCAATACACTGTATACATCCCAGAACCGCAAGGAAATACTAGAATTGGTGCTGAGGTCAATGTTGTCTTGAGCTTCTGAAAGCTCGCCTCACACTCGTCAGACCATCAAAATGGGGCATTCTTTTGAGTCAACCTAGTCAGTGGGTATGCAATGGATAAAAAGCCCTCCACAAATCGTCGATAGTAGCCTTCTAGACCAAAGAAACTCTTGATCTCTGTAGCTGAAGTAGGACGTGGCCAACTCTGAACTGCCTCAATCTTCTTAGGATCAACCTTGATACCCTCTCCGGATACTACGTGTCCCAAGAATGCCCCAGAATCCAACCAGAACTTACACTTGGAGAACTTAGCATATAGCTTCTGTTCTCGCAAAGTCTGGAGCAGAACTCTCAAATGCTGCTCGTGCTCTCCCAGGCTACGTGAGTAAATCAAAATGTCATCAATGAAGACAATGACAAAGGAATCAATATACAGCCTGAACACCCTGTTCATCAAGTCCATAAATGCTGCTAGGGCATTAGTCAAGCCAAAGGACATCACCAGGAACTCATAATGGCCATATCTCGTGCGGAAAGCAGTTTTCGGAACATCTGAGGCTCGAATCTTCAATTGGTGGTACCCTGACCTCAAGTCGATTTTAGAAAACACCTGAGCACCCTGCAACTGTTCAAACAAATCATCGATACGCGGCAATGGATATTTGTTCTTAATAGTGACCTTGTTCAACTGGCGGTAATCAATACACATCCGCATAGACCTATCCTTCTTCTTCACAAATAGAACTGGAGCACCCCATGGCGATACACTCGGTCTGATAAACCCCTTAGACAACAACTCCTCAAGCTGCTCCTTCAACTCCTTCGGACCATACGGTACGGGGGAATGGAAATAGGCTGGGTACCTGGAGCTACATCAATGCAGAAATCAATACCACGATTCTGGGGCATGCCCGGAAGGTCTGAACGGAACACATCAGCAAACTCTCGAACCACCGGCATTGAATCAATCGTCGGAGACTCGACGGTGGTGTTCCGCACATAAGCAAGATACGCCAAACAACCCTTCTCGACCATATGTCGAGCCTTCAGGAATGAAATAACCTGACTGGCTGCACTAACTGAGGAACCTCTTCACTCCAGTCTAGGCAACTCGGGCATGGCTAAAGTAATTGTCTTGGCATGGCAATCTAGCATGGCATGATAAGGAGATAGCCAATCCATGCCTAGAATAACCTCAAAATCAACCATGTCGAGCAATAGAAGGTCCGCTATGGTCTCAAACCCACAGAAGGTGATCACACAAGACCGATAGATCCGGTCTACCACCACAGAATCGCCCACAAGAGTGGACACATATATGGGAGAACCCAAGGAGTCATGAGGAGCATCCAGAAAACAAGCAAATAAGGCTGACACATATGAATAAGTGGATACTGGATCAAATTGCACTGATGCCTCTCTACCACATACTGAAATAGTATCTGTGATCACGGCGTCTGAGGCCACTGCATCTGATCTGGCCGGAATAGCATAGAATCTAGCTGGTGCTCCGGAAGACTGACCTCCGCTGAAATGAATAGGAGCTGGTGGATCTCCCCCTGTCTGGCCTCCACCTCTGGGATTACCTCTAACAACCTGTCCTCTACCTCTCGGTGGACGGGGCACCGGTGCTGAGAATGTCGGCTGATAACTCTGCTGAACGGCCTTGCCCCGAATCCTGGGACAAGTCCTCCTCATATGGCATGAATCCCCACACTCATAACATCTCACCGGTGGCATGGCCTGCTGCCCCGAAGAAGAACCCTGGATAGCTGGAGGACGGTGAGAACCCTCTGGCATGGCACTGAAGTAAGGACTAGAAGACCCCTGATGATCGGAATACCCGCTAAAGGAACCCTGAATGGCTGGTGGGCGGTAAGAACTCTCCGGCATGGCTCTAAAATAGGGACTCACTGGAACACCACGGGGAGGTGGTGGAGAAGATGAATATGGAGGCCTGCTAGGCTGGCCCCTACCGAGCTGACCTCTACCCCTGGCTGGGGCACCTCTGAAATATCCAAAAAATCTAGCTCTCTTGTTCTGATGACCCTGCTTCCTGCCCCTCGATCGGTAACCCTCAATCCGGCGAGCTATCTCGACCACAAGCTGATAGGGAGTCCCCATCTCCACCTCTCGGTCCATGTTGGCCCTAATACCAGAGTGCATCCTAGCTATAAATCTCCGCACTCTCTTAGCATCAGTAGGAAGTATCATAAGGGCATGACGAGACAACTCAGAAAACCTGGCCTCGTAGTTTGTCACTGACATATGTCCCTGCTCTAGCTGCTCAAATTGATACCGCAGCTCTTCCCTCTCGGAGGGTGCAATATATCTGTCCAGGAACAATTGAGTGAACTGCTCCCAAGTGATGGGAGGGGAACCTGCCGGTCTACCAAGGATATAAGTCTGCCACCATCTGCGAGCCTTGCCCTCTAGCTGAAAAGTAGTGAAGTCAACTCCATGAGACTCAAGTATCCTCATGTTGTGCAGTCTGTCCCTGCACCTAGCAATGAAGTCCTGAGCATCCTCTCCCCTCTCACCTACGAAGAAAGGAGGGTGCAATCGGGTCCATCTGTCCAGTAACATTTGCAGATCGCCATCCGCAGCTTGTCTGGGCTCAGGTGCTGCTACTACAGGCTGGGCTCCACCCACGGGCAGTGTACCCGGGGTTTGATATACCATTGTTGCATGTCCCGCGGCCTGGGAAATAGGGGTATGGACTCCCCCTCCCACCTGGGATATGGCCGAATCCGCTGGAAATAAACCAACCTGAGTCATAGAGTCCATGAACCGCATCATATGGCCCATGACCTCCTGGAAGCCCGGTGCAGTCATGAAGTCCATCAGAGCTGGATCTGCTGAGGGAACCTCCCCCTGATCCTCAGTAATGGGATCCTCTACCGGATCCACTGGGGGTGCTAATGGAATAGTTCTGGGATGCCTTCGTCTACTGCCTCAGGCCGGTGCCCTCGCCCAGCCTCGGATGGCGGGGGTAGCGGCATCTCCCGGGTCTGGAACGTCCGCCGCTTGAGTCCTCACCATTGTTGAGAGAACATAAGAATGAGATTTAGTATACCATCAACTGCACGATAGAATATGAATAGAGAGAGGTTTTCTAACACCCTATAGCCTCCTGAAGATAAATACAGACGTCTCCATATCGATCCGCAAGACTCTATTAGGTTTTCTCGTGACTTGTGAGACCTACGTGAACCTAGGGCTCTGATACCATGTTGTCACGACCCAAAATCCTAACTCAGGTCATGATGGCGCCCAACACCGGGGTCAGGCAAGCCAACACTTGTTTTACTAACGAGATTACCTCATTTGATAAAATGTTTCACTACTTGCCAGTTTTAGGTTTAAAATCGTTAAGTGAAAACAGATAGCTTAACCAACAAGAATCAATATAACCAAAGAATCGTGAATAAAGATATATAGTTGCAAAAATATGGTGTCTACTACGTGTGCCAGGAACTAGTGTCACAAGTCTACAGGCAGACTAGTAGAATATACAAAAATAGAACAATTGTTCTACTGTCTGAAAGAAGTAGACAGAAATAACAAAAGACAACTCCAAAGTGCTGCTGAGAAATGCCAAGGGAAGAAGCTCACCGTGAACTCGGGTCTAGATTATGCTCTCAAGATCGAGCTCCGGTCTGATAACCAGATGCACCTGCCTCAGAACCTGTACAGTTAAGTACAGAAGCGTAGCATGAGTACATAAACAAATATGTACCCAGTGAGTATCCCGTCTAATCTCGAAGAAGTAGTGACGAGAGGTAGACGTGATACTTACTAGGGTCATAATTAAATAATATATTTAAATGAAGCTAGGCAGGAATAACAGTCGTAGTAATCACGAAAACATGAAATATCAAGTATATAAATTGCAATTTCCCTTGCATATCAATTATCACTAGCATATAATGTACTAACTTCCTTTCCACATGGGGGCAATTTATAAAATAACAATAAAACTCTCAGTCACATGTATAGTACATACTATGCCGAAGTGTACGGTCGAAACGTCGCAAAACTAAATGTGCACTGCCGAGGGTCGAACGGCTCGAACCATATAGGCATCTATTACCCCGGTCGCGAATCGAACATGCGATGCGGTTGACATAATGATAAGGCTACCCTGCTCAACTATCATAGATGTGACGCGGGTGCTCGTATACATACACAGAATTATCAGAAATTCAGGAATTTAACAGAGGTTATTTCTGAAGACAAGTACTCAAGAAATGTAATTGAACATAACTCCCTATATTCTCATGCCAATTCAAGGATAATAAGCAACTCAAAACAAATTTAGGAACACATGTAAGGCACATAAAAGCATGCTTGTGAGTCCTAAACTACCCAACATAACATAATAGTAGCTACGCACGGACTCTCGTCACCTCGTGCGTGCGTAGCCCCCGTAAATAAGGACATTTCAATCATTTATAAGCACCTAAGGGGACAATTCCCTCTTACAAGGTTAGAAAGGAGACTCACCTCGTGTCGGGTCTACTCTCCGGGTCAAGAATGCGCCTGAAACTCCGAACTCGTCACCCAAGGACTCGAAACTAGGAAAATGTTATATAAATAAGTCAATTTATACTCAAAAGTATGGAATTCTCCTATTTACTTAGTTTATTTTATCTTACTTTGAAGAATCCCAAAATACACCCCCGGGCCCACATGTTTGGATTCCAAAAATGTTCGAAGAAAACACTCACCCATAACCTAAGGATCTTTAATATATGATTTTTGTATGATTTCATAGCTAATTAGTGGGGAAATTCTCTAAAATTCATCAAGCCCTAAGTTTTTACTCTAACCCTTGATTTACACTAATTAGGGTGTTAATCTACCTAGGAATTGATGTATTAAACCAACATTAGGGTGGGAATTACTTACCTCTTAGTAGCTAGGTCGTTTGGCTCTCTCCCAAGCTTTAAAGGTCGACAATGGTGGAAGAAATGGGGCAAAAATGATTCTTTCCCGTATTTTAAAGATCACACTACCTATAGGGGTTCCGCACCTGCGAATTTGGATAAGGGAGCCTGGGCCCGCACCTGCGAAACTTGGTCTGCATTTGCGAGAAGAAGGCCAGCTCACCTGGAGCCGCACCTGCAAGGCTTGGACCACAGGAGCGGTACCGCACCTGCGACTGGGCAACCGCACCTGCGGTCACACCAGATCTGGTGCACCAGTAGTTATAACTGCTGGTTTTTGGCCTCGTTTGGTGTCCGAGTGGCACCTGAGCCCACCGGAGCCCCCGTCCAAATATACCAACAAAATCATAATACGGACTCGCTCGAGCCTTCGGAACACCCAAACCAATGCTAAAACTCAAAATCAAACCTCAAAACCCCTAGAACCAAACTTAAGAACTTTAAGTTCTTGAATTCGCTAACAATGCACCGCACTGACCTGTTCTACTCGGAATGACCCCAAACATTGCGAGCAAGTCATAAATGACATAACAGAACTATTCACGGTCTCGAAATTTCGTTCGGACCCCGATAACACAAAAACACTTTCCAAACCAAAATTCTTAAACTTAGGGAATCATATTTCACTATTTGGCGCCGAAAAGCTCCTGGGTCATCCAAAACCAGTCCCGGACACGCTCCCAAGTCCGAAATTATCATACGAAGCTACCAAAACCGTCGAAATTTGATTCCACGGTCGTTTATTCAAAATGTTGACCGAAGTCAAACTTGGCCAAAAAGGCCAACCTTAAGGAACCAAGTTGTTCCTATACCATTCCAAACTCTTCCAAATCTCAAACCACCTGTACCCACAAGTCATAAATTATTAAAAGCAACTACCGAAAGTCTCATTTAGGGGAACGGGGTCTGATAACGTAAAACGACCGGTCGGGTTGTTACAGAAAGTATCACACAAGTTAGGAAATAATTCGAAGATCAGTAAAGAGTTCTAAAGAAAATACACAAAATCACAGTTTTAAGGAAAATATCACAGTTTTAAGGAAAATATCGCAGTTCCAAGGAAAATATACAGAATCGGTAGAGAGTATTATGTAAAAAATCAATAAAACAAATAATCAGACCTATTAAACGATAAATATCACATGTTGAACAAAAATCAGAGAAACCCTAAGCAAATAGTTAGAGGCACAGTAGAGAAACGGAAACCCTAACAACAAATTAGAGCAAGAAGCACAAGAATACATATGACATACATGAAAGCATATGATGTTCATGAGAAACACATACAAATACAGATTAATCGAACCTATTATCAAAGATAGTCTAAAAATTAGGGCTTTTAGCATAAAACCTCAGATGAAAAGAAAAAGCATAAGAGAATCGTTCAAACATAGTAGAAAATACTTAAAATCAGAAGAAGAATCGTTTTTTGAAAGGGGTTAAGAAACCCTAGTTTTGGACAGTGAAAAAAATCATTTGAAAACAAGGAGAAAACATGTAAGAACCTCATAATATTCATAGATCTATGGCAGATCTAGAAAGATCGAAAGGTTTTAAGGATTAGGGTTTCCAGAGAAAACCTAGAGAAGAAGAAGAAAACTCAAAATATTACTAGTCTTTGGCCGGAATGTGATAGATCTTACTCTAACGCCCATAGATGGACGGAAAGATGGCATGAGACCGGAGAGGTGAGTTGAACCGTCTCTGGTTCACTTGAGTGCCTCAAACGGTGACACAAGTGTCAAGGATGGAGCCATAAGGCTGGTGAGAGGGTAAACCTCCATGGTTTCCGGCAAGGAGATGGCCAGAGAAGGGGAGACAGGGGCTCAGCAAGGAGCGTCTAGAGAGAGATATGAGAGAACTCAGAGAGACGGTTGAGAAATGAGAGGGGGGGGGAATGAGACAGAGGGGGGGTAGTCTTTAGGGTCTAATTAAGGAATGGTGAAATCTGGACCGTTGCTTTGAATTAATCAATGGTTCAGATCAACGGGTGCTTGGGCCGAGTAGAATTTAGGTCTGGGCTGGGTTATTGGGCTAATTAGATGGGTAAGGGGGTCCGGATTTATTTAGGCTAGGATTTAAAATAAAAGTGGCTATCTATTAAATACCAATTAAAATAGGTAAATAATTTATAAAACTAGATAATAATTGTAAAAAAATGAAATTGATGCTTAGTAAAGTAAATTGAAATGGTTAATCAGTATTTAAAAATATAAATGGCTAATTACTGGATAAAAATAATATAAAATATATAATTAGGCTGTAATTGCAAAGTTATTGCAATTATAGCCAAAAAGTGTAAATCTAGTTAATTGTGAAATAATTTGGTCTCAGTAGGACCAAGAATAATATATTAAGTCAAGAAATGTCTTTGAAATCATTTGTGATGCAATTTATAATTAATTATTAGAAATAAAAATTACTGGATAAATTAAAATAAATTAATAAACAATGTGGGAAAATTATAGAAAAATATCAATTGTTATGAAACCTTGATTTTGAAAGTATATATGCAAATTTAAAAATAAATTGAGGAAAAATTGGGTATCAACAATTGGTAGTGTTGATCCCCCTATAGAAAGTTTATTGAATCATACCCTCCGTCATGTCATTGTTTGGGAACTCTTTCACCATAGTTTGGTACCTCTCCAATATCTCATGCAATGGATCATTGGGTTCTTGTTTTAATGCTAGAATCTCGTCTCTAAGAGTAGCCATATGCCAGGGAGAAAAGAACTTGGAAATCAATTTCTCCGCCAATTCATCCCATGTATCGATGGAATGGTTTGGCAACCTTTCTAACCAATCCAAGGCTTTTTCCTGTAGAGAGAAAGGAAATAGACTCAACCTTAAAGCATCCTCGGAGACATTTGTCTGTTTACTCCCCCAGCAAGCATCCACAAACCCTCCAAGTGTTTGTACGCATTTTGATTCGGATCCCTAGTGGCATGTTTCCGAGAGGTTCATTGTGGTTGAGAGCCATTGTATCACCTACAATTGTTTCGCCCAAAATATTAGTAACATGGAAGGAAAAGAAGACAATGTACACACAAAACCAAATATTTAGCTGAATCCATTTTTAGCTCCCCGAAAACGGATCCAAAAATTGATTCTAGGGGTTGAGAGGGGAATTAATAGTATATATTTGGATAGAGCACGTGAAGTATCTAAATTGCACTTCTACAAATATTGATTTGTTTGTACTTCTAAAATTACACTTAGGATTGCAATTCTAAGATATAAAACTAGAGAATATTGTTTTTCGATGTTTTTTAAATATATAAAAGGCCTAGGGTTATGACCTACACCTAGGTGTTCGCCTATCGGGTTGTAAACATTAAAGCTTGTTTTATTACTCGGGGTGTATTTGTAACGACCCGATCGGTCGTTTTGAGCTATAACGCATCGTTCAGCGGTTTGAAGTCATGAGCAACTCCATTTTCGGTATTATGACTCGTGGGCAAGGTTGAAGTTGAATTACGGGAAGTTCGGAGTCAAATTGGAAAGAAAATTCTCATTTCAGAAGCCTTAAGTTGGAGAAATTGACTAAGATTAGAATTTTGAGTAAACGACCTCCGAATAAAGATTTAAAGGTTCCTGCAGGTTCGTATGATGATTTTGGACTTGGGCATATGTCCAGATCGGGCTTTGGATAACCCGAGAGCGTTTCGGCGTATATTGTGGAAGTCAGCATTTTGAAGAAATTTCTTAAGTTTGGCTTGAAGCGCATTTTAGTGATATTGATGTCCGTTTGGGATTCCGGTCCTGGGAATAGCTCTGTATGGTAATTCTGGAGTTGGGAGCGCGATTGGAAGTGAATTCGGATGTCCGTAGGTTATTCTGAAGTGATTTGGCTAAAAATAGAAATTTGAAGGTTTTTGAGAAATCTGACCGGAAGTGGAAATTTAGATATCGGGGTTGGAATGCGATTCCAGAAGTTGGAGCAGGTCCGTAATGTTGAATATGACTTTTGTGCAAAATATGGAGTGAATCAGACGTGATTTGATAGGTTTCGGCATCAGAAATGGAAGTTTGAAATTTCAAGTTCATAAAGTTTGAGTTTGAGTGCGATTCGTGATTTTGGCGTTGTTTGATGTGATTTGAGGCCTCGAGCAAGTCCGTGGGATGTTATGGGACTGAGTCGTGTGATTGGACGGGGTCCTGGGGGCCTCGGGTGTGTTTCGGGTCATTTTTGAGTGATTTGCTGCTGCTATTTGCTGATGCATTTGGTGTGAGATGCGATCGCGAAGAAGGAAAATTTGAAGGTTGGATTTTTGGTCTGTGCGATCGCAAGAAGGTGTGTGCGATCGTACAGTGCACCTGGGGGCTGCTGGGATAGCCTGTTCAAACGCAAGAGCGAAGCGGCGATCGTGGAGAAGGAAATTCGGAGGGAGCTGGGAATGGATTGTGCGATCGCATGGATGAGAGTGCGATCACGTAGAGAAAATCATTGGAGGTAGAAGGTTGGCTTGTGCGATTGCGGTTGAAGAAGTGCGATCGCATATAAGGTTTGTCTGGGCAGTGAAGTATTTTAAACGGGATTTTGGCCATTTCTTCGTTCTTTCACTTGGTGTGGGTGATTTTTGGGGAGCTTCAAGAGGGGAATTTTGTCATCTATGTCAAGGTAAGTTGTTCCTACTCATTCCAAGTTAAATACAAGGTTTATTCATGGATTTGAACATGAAAAATTGTGGAAAATTAGGAATTTTGAAGAAAGCCTAGAATTTGGTAATTTGGAATTTAGCCACGAATTTGAGCATGAAAGTGAGAGTAAATTGTATATTTGAGCTAGTAAGGCTATGGGTAAAGTTTATCTTCAAGAAATTTCACAATCCGGGCACGTGGGCCCAGGGCATTTTGGTCAATTCTTCAAGTGGAGTTGGGAATTTATATAATTTGAATTGTTAACAAATATTAGAGTATATTTTCATTGGTTTGTCGTTATTTGGATAGTTTTGGGGTGTTGTGCATCCATTGGAGTCGTCGAAAGGACTTGGAAGTCGGTTATGGAATTTCGGAGCGAGGTAAGTCTCCTTTCAACTTTGTGAGGAGGAATTGCCCCCATAGGTGAACTAAATGAATACATGCTATTAATTGCGGGGCTACGCACGAACGAGGTGACAGGAGTCCGTGCGTAGCTGCTAGTATGCTTATGCCCGGGTAGTCTAGCATCCACTAGCATGCCTTACTTGTTGTACTTGTGATCTTGCCAATAAGATTAGACCGTTAATTTTATCGAGATAGTAATTGAATACCTAAGAAGGTTAGAGTTCATTTTTCTTAATCATTTAGAAAGAGAATTTATTCTTCCTTGCGTAATTGTGTTCCGGACAGATTTGTGATATTTGAAAACCTCATCAAACTTGGCAAATGAATTTTCAGAAATGATTTAAAGACTATCTTGATGTTCACCTAAAGAGAAGTTTAACAATTCCTTGAGAAACTGTTTTCCTGATAAAAAATGCGGATTTATTATGTGAATACGTGTACATATGAGCACCTGAGTCGCATGTATGATTCGCGAGCATGATAGCCTTATTATTATTATTATTATTATGTTGACCGCGTCACATGATCTATTCGCGAGCAGGGAAAATAGATGCATCTATGGTTCGAGCCGTTCGACCCTCGGCAGTGCACAGTTTATTATTGTTGGTCCGCGCCGTTTGACCCTCGGCATTTTCTTGCGCATGATAAATGCTGCGTATTTCCTGTGATTTATACATGTTTATTTTCCTAAGGAGTTTTGAGTTGCCAGCTAAAATGAAGAAGAATTGATGTGTTATGTAACGACCCGAGCGGTTGTTTTGCGTTATCGGACCCCGTTCCCCTAAATGAGACTTCCCGTAGTTTCTTTTAATGATTTATGACTTGTGGGTACGGGTGGTTCGGGATTTGGAAGAGTTTGTAATGGTATAGGAGCACTTGGTTTTTCAAGGTTGGCCTTTTTGGCCAAGTTTGACTTCGGTCAATATTTTGAGTAAACGATCTCAAAATCGAGTTTTCACGGTTCCGGTAGCTTTGTATGATGATTTCGTACTTAGGCGTGTGTTCGGAACGAGTTTTGGATGACCCAGGAGCGTTTCAGTGCCAAATAGTGAAATATGATTATTTAAGTTTAAGAATTTTGGTTTGGAACGTGTTTTTGTGTTATCGAGGTACGAACAAAATTCCGAGACCCGGAATAGTTCCGTTATGTCATTTATGACTTGCTCGCAAAGTTTGGGGTCATTCCGAGTAGTATAGGTCGGTTCAACGCATTGTTAGCAAATTCAAGAACTTAAAGTTCTTAAGTTTGATTCTAGGGGTTTTGAGATGTGATTTTGAGTGTTAGCGTTGTTTTGTGTGTTCTAAAGGATCGAGCGAGTCCGTATTATGATTTAGGACTTGTTGGTATATTTTGACGAGGGCTCGGGTGGGCCTAGATGCCTCTCGGGCACCAAACGAGGTCAAAAACCAGCTGACACAGTTGCTGGTGTACCTGATCTGGTGTAACCGTAGGTGCGGTTTCCTAGTCGCAGGTGTGGGACCACTCCTGCGATCCAAGCCTCGCAGGTGCGGCTTCAGATGGGCCGCCCTTTTTTCGCAGGTGCGAATCAAGATCCTTAGGAGCAGAGCCGCATGTGCGGGCTCCTATCCGCAGGTGCGAGCCCTGGTCCACCTTGTCCAATTCCGCAGGTACGAGTATTTACTCGCAGGTGCGAGACCGCAAGTGCGGTCCTTGAGCCGCAGGTGCGGAACCACTGTAGGTAATGAGTTCATTAAAACACGGGATTTTTTCATTTCACTCCATTTCCACCATAGACGACCTTAAGAGCTTGGAAAAGAGCCCCACGACCTAGCTACTGAAAGGTAAGTGAATTCTACCCTAATGTTAGTTTAATGCATGAATTCCTAGTTAAATTAACCTTCTAATTAGTGGAAAAATCAAGGGTTAGAGTAATAACCTAGGGCTTATAAAAATTTAGAGAATTACCCGTTAAATAGCCATGAAATAATACAAAAATCATACAAAAATCATATATTAACGATCCTTAGGTTGTGGGTAATTGCTTCCTTCGAAAATTTTCGAAATTCGAGCATGCGGGCTCGGGGGTGGATTTTAGGATTTCTTCAAGTAGTATGAAATAACTAAGTAAATAGGGTAATTTCGTACTGTCAAGTATAAATTGATGAAATTGTGTATCATTTGACTAGTTTTGAGTCATTGGGAGACGAGCTCGGAGTTTCGGGCGCATTCTTGACCCGGAGAGTAGGTTCATCACGAGGTGAGTCTCCTTTCTAACCTTGTAAGAGGGAATTGTCCCCATAGGTGATCTAAATGACTATGTGTTGATGTTTGTGGGGGATACGTACGTACGAAGTGACGAGAGTCCGTACATAGCGACTATTATTGTTATGTCCGGGTAGTTAGGCCCACATCATGCCTGGTGTTCTTTCTCGAAATGAATTATATGCTTTATAAGTTCATGTTATATGTAGCTTTGTTTCCCTAAGATCATGGAATTTTATAAGTTAAAGGAATTGTTCACTGGAAAGTAATTTAAGAAGAATATTGTGTGTGCATGTGACCGCTTCGCAATTTACATTCTGCGAGCGGCGTGTTATTTCCCCCACTCTCATGGGAGCGGGCCGTATGCCACGGCGAGGTTAAAACATATATATTTGGTTCAGGTCGTTCGACCCTCGGCAGTGCACATATATGATTATTATGATGGCTCGGGCCGGTTGTCCTTATCCTGTATGCGCATGCTAAATTGTTAAAGATTTCATGGATATTGAATTGACAAGATATTTGGGGGAAAAATGAAGTGGTAATTGTTTATTTACTTCCAGTATTTATTCGATTTGCAGTTACCTTTAATGTTTACTGCTTTATCATCCTCGTATGCCTATTGCTTTTATCATACCCTGTTAAATTATATTGTTGGACCCTAAGGAGTGTCAAGTCGACCTCTCGTCACTACCTCTTCGAGATTAGACGGGATACTCACTGGGCACATATTTATTTATGTACTCACGCTACGCTTCTGTACTTAATTGTACATGTTTTGAGGTTGGTGCATCTGGTTATCAGACCGGAGCTCGATTCTGAGTATAGAGAACCTGACTTCACGGTGAGCTGCTTCTCCTGGCGATCCTAGGCAGCACTATGGAGTCTTCTTTTGTTATTTCCCGTCTATTACTTTCAGACAGTGGGACAGTTTTATCGTATCTTTTGTGTATTCTGTTTTCCCATAGGACTTGTGACACTAGGTCCTGGCACACACGTGGTAGATATTTTGGTTTACGGGACTGTATATATATTGGATCATGTCTTGCTATGATTACTTTTGTTAAATTGGCTAATTACCCTCCTCATTTAATGTTTAAGTTTCGAAACTTGTTACGCGTTGGAATGTTTAATTAAATAGGGAACAATTCTTAGCAATTTGAGTGTTGGCTTGCCTGACCCCGGTGTTGGGCGCCATCACGACCTGAGTTAGGATCTTGGGTCGTGACAACATGGTATCAGAGCTCTAGGTTCACGTAGGTCTCTCGAGTCACGGGAAAAATCATTAGAGTCTTGCGGATCGGTATGGAGACGTCTGTACTTATCTTCGGGAGGCTATAGGGTGTTAGGAAACTTCTCTTTTTTCATTTTCTATCGTGCAATCGATGGTATATTAAATATCACTCTTCTATTCCCTCACAGATAGTTAGGACGCGCGTAGCTGCCGTTCTAGACCCGGGAGGTGCCGATACCCCCACCGTCCGAGGACGTGGCAGAGGCCGAGGGAGGGCACCGGCCCGAGCTAAGGGACGAGGGTGTCCCAGAGCTATTCCAGTTGCACCACCAGCGGAGGACCCCATCATAGAGGAGCAGGGCGAGGTGCCCCCAGCAGATCCTGCTCCAGTGGACTTTATGACGGCGCCAGGCTTCCAGGAGGTCATGGGCCGTATGATGCGGTTTATGAACACTATGTCCCAGGCTGGCTTATTTCCAGCGGATCCTGCCACATCTCAGGCGGGAGGGGGAGCCCATACCCCTACCACCCAGGTCGCAGGTCAGGTAGTAACATTACATCATACCCCGGGTACACTGCCCGTGGGTGGTGCCCAGCCTGCAGTAGCAGCACTTGAGCCCAGACCAGCTGCGGACGGCGATCCACATAAGTTATTTGATAGATAGACTCGATTTCACCCTCCAGTCTTCAAGGGTGAGCGAGGCGAGGATGCCCAGGATTTTATTGATAGGTGTAGGGATAGACTGCACAACATGAGGATACTAGAGTCCCATGGAGTGGACTTCACTACCTTTCAGTTGGAGGGCAGAGCTCGCAGGTGGTGGCGGTCTTATATCCACAGCAGGCCGACATATTCTCCTCCTATCACTTGGGGGCAGTTCACTCAGCTATTCCTACACAGATATATCCCACCCTCCAAGAGGGAAGAGCTGCGGTATCAGTTTGAGCAGCTGGAGCAGGGACAGATGTCATTGACAGATTATGAGAATAGATTATCAGAGATGTCTCGCCATGCACTCATGATACTACCTAATGATGCCGAGAGAGTGCGGAGATTTGCAGCGGGGTTGCATCCAGGTATTAGGGCCAACATGGCCCGAGAGGTGGAGATGGGGACTCCTTATCAGCTTGTGGTCTAGAATTCTCGCAGGATCGAGGGTTATCGGTTGAGGAGCAGGGAGCAGGGGCAACAGGATAAGAAGGCCAGATTTTCCGGAGATTTCAGAGGTGCCCCAGTTAGGGGCAGAGTTCAGTTTGGTAGGGGTCAGCCCAGCTGGCCCCCATATTCAGCACCCCCACCACCTCCCCGAGGTGTCCCAGCGAGGCCTCATTTCA
This sequence comes from Nicotiana undulata, assembly GCA_005239495.1. NCBI lineage: Eukaryota > Viridiplantae > Streptophyta > Magnoliopsida > Solanales > Solanaceae > Nicotiana > Nicotiana undulata. The sequence goes on from ML293242.1 coordinate 24,429, forward strand.
TTGCTATGCCCGAGCGTTCCTACCGTCCTCCAGCTATTCAGAGTTCAGCCGGTGGTTATTCTAGTCATCAGGGATCCTCCGGTCCCTACTTCAGTGCTATGCTAGAGGGTTCGCATTGCTCTCCAGCCATTCAGGGTTCTTCTTTGGGGAAACAGGCTATGATACCTGGAGGTTGTTGTGAGTGTGGGGATCCAGGTCATATGAAGAGGTTTTGTCCTAGGCTTCAGGGCAAAGCAGTGCAATAGGGTTATCAGCATATGGGTCCAGCACCAGCGGTCCAGCCACCCAGAGGTGGAGGACAGGCCAGCAGGGGTCGTCCTAGAGATGGAGGACAGACAGGGAGAGTTCAGTCAGCTCCTATTCATACCAGCGGAGGTCAGTCGCCCGGCGCTCCAGCTAGATTCTATGCTATTCCGGCCAGATCAGATGCAGTGGCCTCAATTGCCGTGATTACAGGTATTATTTAAGTATGTGGTAGAGAGGCATCAGTTTTATTTGATACGGGATCCACCTATTCATATGTTTCATCCTTATTTGCTCATTTTATGGATGTTCCTCGTGAGTCCTTAGGTTCTCCCATATATGTGTCCGCTCCTGTGGGTGATATTTTGGTGGTAGAATGGATCTATTTGTCTTGTGTGATCACCTTCTGTGGGTTCAAGACCAGAGCGGACCTTCTATTGCTCGACATGGTTGATTTTGAGGTTATTCTAGGCATGGATTGGCTATCTCCTTATCATGCCATACTAGATTGCCATGCCAAGACAATTACTTTAGCCATGCCCGAGCTGCCTAGACTGGAGTGGAGAGGTTCCTCAGTTAGTGCAACTAGTCGGGTTGTTTCATTCCTGAAGGCTCGACATATGGTCGAGAAGGGTTGTCTGGCGTATCTTGCTTATGTGCGGGACACCACCGCCGAGTCTCCGACGATTGCTTCAGTGCCAGTGGTTCGAGAGTTTGCTGATGTATTTCCTTCAGACCTGTCGGGCATGCCTCCAGAGCATGATATTGATTTCTACATTGATGTAGCTCCAGGAACTCAACCTATTTCCATTCCCCCGTACCGTATGGCTCCGAAGGAGTTGAAGGAGCAACATGAGGAGTTGTTGTCTAAGGGGTTTCTCAGACCGAGTGTATCACTGTGGGGTGCTCCGGTGCTATTTGCAAAGAAGAAGGATGGGTCCATGCGGATGTGTATCGATTACTGCCAGTTGAACAAGGTCACAATTAAGAATAAGTATCCTTTGTCGCGCATCGATGATTTGTTTGACCAGTTGCAGGGTGCTCGGGTGTTTTCTAAGACTGATCAGAGATCGGATTATCATCAGCTGAAGATTCGGGACTCGGATGTTCTGAAGACTGCTTTCCGTACGAGATATGGCCACTATGAGTTCTTGGTGTTGTCCTTTGGCTTGACTAATGCCCAAACGGCATTTATGGAGCTTTGTTTCCCTAAGATCATGGAATTTTATAAGTTAAAGGAACTGTTCACTGGAAAGTAATTTAAGAAGAATATTGTGTGTGCATGTGGCCGCTTCGCAATTTACATTCCGCAAGCAGAGTGTTATTTCCACCACTCTCATGGGAGCAGGTTGTGCACCACAGCGAGATTGAAAGATATATATTTGGTTTGGGCCGTTCGACCCTCAGCAGTGCACAAATATGATTATTATGATGGCTCAGGCCGGTTGTCCTTATCCCGTATGCGCATGCTAAATTGTTAATGATTTCATGGATATTGAATTGTCAAGATATTTGGCGGAAAAATGAAGTGGTAATTGTTTATTTACTTCCAGTATTTATTCGATTTGTAGTTACCTTTAATGTTTACTGCTTTATCATCCTCGTATGCCTATTGCTTTTATCATACCCTGTTAAATTATATTGTTGGACCCTTGAGAGTGTCAAGTCGACCTCTCGTCACTACCTCTTCGAGATTAGACGGGATATTCACTGGGCACATATTTATTTATGTACTCATGCTACGCTTCTGTACTTAATTGTACAGGTTCTTAGGCTGGTACATCTGGTTATCAGATCGGAGCTCGATTCTGAGTATAGAGGACCAGACTTCACGGTGAGTTGCTTCTCCTGGCGATCCTAGGCAACACTATGGAGTCTTCTTTTGTTATTTCCTGTCTATTACTTTCACACAATGTGACAGTTTTATCGTATCTTTTGTATATTCTGTTAGTTCTCCCATAGGACTTGTGACACTAGGTCCTGGCACACATGTGGTAGATATTTTGGTTTACGGGACTGTATATATATTGGATCATGTCTTGCTATGACTACTTTTGTTAAATTGGCTAATTACCCTCCTCATCTAATGTTTAAGTTTCGAAACTTGTTACGCGTTGGAATGTTTAATTAAATAGGGAAAAATTCTTAGCAATTTGAGTGTTGGCTTGCCTGACCCCGGTGTTGGGCGCCTTCACGACCTGAGTTAGGATCTTGGGTCGTGACAACATGGTATCAGAGCTCTAGGTTCACGTTGGTCTCTCGAGTCACGGGCAAACCCATTAGAGTCTTGCGGATCGGTATGGAGACGTCTGTACTTATCTTCGGGAGGCTATAGGGTGTTAGGAAACTTCTATTTTTTCATTTTCTATCGTGCAGTCGATGGTATACTAAATATCACTCTTCTATTCCCTCACAGATAGTTAGGCGCGCGCAGCTGCCGTTCCAGACCCGGGAGGTGCCGATACCCCCACCGTTCGAGGACGTGGCAGAGGCTGAGGGAGGGCACCGGCCCGAGCTAAGGGACGAGGGCGTCCCAGAGCTATTCCAGTTGCACCACCAGCGGAGGACCCCATCATAGAGGAGCAGGGCGAGGTGCCCCCAGCAGATCCTGCTGCAGTGGACTTTATGACGGCGCCAGGCTTCCAGGAGGTCATGGGCCGTATGATGCGGTTTATGAACACTATGTCCCAGGCTGGCTTATTTCCAGCGGATCCTGCCACATCTCAGGCGGGAGGGGGAGCCCATACCCCTACCACCCAGGTCGTAGGTCAGGTAGCAACATTACATCATACCCCGGGTACACTGCCCGTGGGTGGTGCCCAGCCTGCAGTAGTAGCACCTGAGCCCAGACCAGCTGCGGACGGCGATCCACATAAGTTATTTGATAGATAGACTCGATTTCACCCTCCACTCTTCAAGGGTGAGCGAGGCGAGGATGCCCAGGATTTTATTGATAGGTGTAGGGACAGACTGCACAACATGAGGATACTAGAGTCCCATGGAGTGGACTTCACTACCTTTCAGTTGGAGGGTAGAGCTCGCAGGTGGTGGCAGTCTTATATCCACAGCAGGCCTCTCCTCCTATCATTAAAACACGGGATTTGTTCATTTCACTCCATTTCCACCATAGACGACCTTAAGAGCTTGGAAAAGAGCCCCACGACCTAGCTACTGAAAGGTAAGTGAATTCTACCCTAATGTTAGTTTAATGCATGAATTCCTAGTTAAATTAACCTTCTAATTAGTGGAAAAATCAAGGGTTAGAGTAATAACCTAGGGCTTATGAAAATTTAGAGAATTACCCATTAAATAGCCATGAAATAACACAAAAATCATACAAAAATCATATATTAACGATCCTTAGGTTGTGGGTAATTCCTTCCTTCGAAAATTTTCGAAATTCGAGCATGCGGGCTCGGGGGTGGATTTTAGGATTTCTTCAAGTAGTATGAAATAACTAAGTAAATAGGGTAATTTCGTACTGTCAAGTATAAATTGATGAACTTGTGTATCATTTGACTAGTTTTGAGTCCTTGGGAGACGAGCTCGGAGTTTCGGGCGCATACTTGACCCGGAGAGTAGGTTCATCACGAGGTGAGTCTCCTTTCTAACCTTGTAAGAGGGAATTGTCCCCATAGGTGATCTAAATGACTATGTGTTGATGTTTGTGGGGGCTACGTATGTACGAAGTGACGAGAGTCCGTACGTAGCGGCTATTATTGTTATGTCCGGGTAGTTAGGCCCACATCATGCCTGGTGTTCTTTCTCGAAATGAATTATATGCTTTATGAGTTCATGTTATATGTAGCTTTGTTTCCCTAAGATCATGGAATTTTATAAGTTAAAAGGAATTGTTCACTAGAAAGTAATTTAAGAAGAATATTGTGTGTGCATGTGACCGCTTCGCAATTTACATTCTACGAGCGGCGTGTTATTTCCCGCACTCTCATGGGAGAGGGCCGTATGCCACGTCGAGATTAAAACATATATATTTGGTTCAGGTCGTTCGACCCTCGGCAGTGCACATATATGATTATTATGATGGCTCGGGCTGGTTGTCCTTATCCCGTATGCGCATGCTACATTGTTAAAGATTTCATGGATATTGAATTGACAAGATATTTGGGGGAAAAATGAAGTGGTAATTGTTTATTTACTTCCAGTATTTATTCGATTTGCAGTTACCTTTAATGTTTACTGCTTTATCATCCTCGTATGCCTATTGCTTTTATCATACCCTGTTAAATTATATTGTTGGACCCTAAGGAGTGTCAAGTCGACCTCTCGTCACTACCTCTTCGAGATTAGACGGGATACTCACTGGGCACATATTTATTTATGTACTCACGCTACGCTTCTGTACTTAATTGTACATGTTTTGAGATTGGTGCATCTGGTTATCAGACCGGAGCTCGATTCTGAGTATAGAGAACCTGACTTCATGGTGAGCTGCTTCTCCTGGCGATCCTAGGCAGCACTATGGAGTCTTCTTTTGTTATTTCCCGTCTATTACTTTCAGACAGTGGGACAATTTTATCGTATCTTTTGTGTATTCTGTTTGCCCATAGGACTTGTGACACTAGGTCCTGGTACACACGTGGTAGATATTTTGGTTTACGGGACTGTATATATATTGGATCATGTCTTGCTATGACTACTTTTGTTAAATTGGCTAATTACCCTCCTCATTTAATGTTTAAGTTTCGAAACTTGTTACGCGTTGGAATGTTTAATTAAATAGGGAAAAATTCTTAGCAATTTGAGTGTTGGCTTGCCTGACCCCGGTGTTGGGCGCCATCACGACCTGAGTTAGGATCTTGGGTCGTGACATGTTAAATGTAAAATAAGTTGATATTTCTTATCCTTGATTATTATTTAATCGCCTATGATAGTCATGCTTAGCACCTCACTTGATTATATTTAACCGACTTATAGCAAGTGTCTAATTCGACCTCACATCACTACCTCTTTGAGGTTAGGCGGGATACTTACTGAGTGCACGTTGTTTTCGTACTCATGCTACACTTGATGTGCATTTTTATTGCACAGGTACTTTCATAGAGATGAGGCTGGTTTTGAGACTTAGGCGAGCTGCATCATCTGGAGGCTATCCACAGCTGATAGAGTTTCCCTCCTATTGTATTATTTTCATATTTAAATCCCTTGTCCAAATTTGTATTTCGGACAAGCTTTGTAGTATTTGTAAAATTTTTAGAATTTTCTCATGTACTTGTGTCACCGGGTTCTGGGATGTGTTTGGGATTTAATTTAATAAATTGGATTTCTTATCTGTCGTATTTATTTAATGAATATTTATTCATTTGTTATGCAATGAAATGAAATGTAACAAATTCAAAAATTGTTTAAACGGGAATTAAACTCAACTATTAAATGATTGACTTGCCTGACAGTGGTGTCCGGCGCCATCACGACCTTATGGATTTTGGGTCTTGACAACATGGTATCAGAGCACTAGGTTCCCTTAGGTTTCACGAGTCATGAGCAAGTCTAGTAGAGTCTTGCGGATCGTTACAGAGACATCTGTACTTATCTTCGAGAGGCTACAGGGATGTATGAGTACTTCTTTTCTTTATTCATCATCGTGTGATTTGATTCCCTTAAGGCTTATGCCTATATTTCTTCCTACTCAATCTTACACGTCGCGAAGCGCTTTCTATAAATAGAAAATTTGAGGAATTGTGAAGGTGCTACAGATATGGTGCGTGATGTTTTCCGTACATAGTTGATTGGGATGTTGTTGTCACCATGCAGAAGGATATCATGTTGTTCCAGCCTAGTAGTTGTGTTCCCGAGAGCTTAGAGGCTATGCTCAGGTTGTCGAGGTGCTTACGATTGGTTATCGCGCGGTGTTGATATGATGGTAAAATGCTTGACCATATGTTGGGGTGATGAATGACGTGAAGGGAGGTCTTCTCGGAGTGTGATTTCGAGATTTCAGTATTTTAGTTCCGGCAGAGGAAAGACATTTGGATTATGAATGGTCCGGTTTGGGTTGATAAAGTAGTAAGACTTGGAATTTTCAAGAAAGGTGGAGAATTCACCTGTGATGTGATATGTCGTCCTTAATCGAATGGAATGCGTTAAGTTCGTCGGTTCTATGGTTTCTTCGGTTACATTAGGTCAGAGTGTTGTAAAATAGTATTGAATAAGCGGTTGTTAGAGACCGTGGTGTGCGGTGGTTCGAGTATTAAATGAGTATTTCTAATGAAGGCAACTCGAGAAAGATGATCCTCGGGGAGTCGAAGTTATGGTGATCTGCTGGTTTAGGTGTTGCAAAGAATGATATTGAATTGAGGCTGCAATTGAGAAGCATGCGATGAAGGAAGACATGTGAGAAGTGTTAGGTGGTGGCTAAATCTCAAAATGCCAGTCATAAGAGACGGAAGTCGGGTAGTTGCTTAAAGGAATGAGTTTAACTAAGTGGGAGAGTGGGAGTGTAGCATATGAGTTCAGTGGTAAGACGGCTGCCTATCTCGAGGAGAAATTGGAGTGATGAGAATTTTAGTGGACGGTCATTGGGTCCACGAGCTTAAACTAAAATGTTGGTTATTCGGCGGAAGGTTGGATACAACAGAGAGGTGTTGTTAGGGATGAAGAAGGACGCAATATGGCGGTGAATTTGAAGATGTTGTAGCGCAATTAGTAGATGTCCATGAGGAGCGGACAGACTGGTAAAGTTGGTGAATGAGAACAGGCTTAGGATGGGATATTGATGTTGTAGAGGGTGTGCAGTACTGCGTTGTTGGAAGGTGTCAGTTGGTGATTTCCACATGTGGGTTATCTCCTGTGAGTAGGTTAGTGGTTGTGTGGTTGGCAAGTTTTTGCGAGGAATCCTAGTGGCTATTCGGTAGGAGGCAGAATGTGTGAATGGTGCTAGAGAATTTGAGTATTTAGGGAATGCTAACAGGAGAATTCAGAAGAATTGGACGGATTTGTTGAGCAAGATCATGTTACAAAGGAGAAAAGATCTCAGCAGGGTCTAGAGTGGTGCAAGGAGTAGCTTTGGGATAAGTGAGGGAGTCCCACTACCTACAGTTGGGTTGTAGGATTGTGTTCTCGTGGGGCTGTGGATTGTCGGCGTATAGGCAAGTTATTATAGCTAAGGAAAAAGAGTAAAATGGTGATTGTGCGCGGGGTTTGATGAATGTGTGTACAAGTTGGCCCTGTTGGACCAGGGTTAGGCTTTGAAAGATTCAGAATGTATGCTTAAGGCATAAGCGAGTTGTAAGGATAGTGACTCAGTCACATACTTCATTGAAAAGGGTGTTCATGTGCTAGAAGAGCCTTGGAGTTGATTGTATTCGGGGCCAGTCAGAGTGGGTGACTCTTGATACCGGTCCTAGTGAATTCAAAAGTTAAAAATGCGGTATTTAAGGGTTAAAGGCAGCAGTATGATTAAGAATCGAGCTTTTGTAGCGCAATTGCGGAGAAAGAGAAAATGGTTGGGGTGTTCTATGTTATTTTCAGCGTGCAGGATAGTATTTGAGGAGTGAGAGAAATAAACTCCAGATTTTAGAAAGATTGTTAGGTGAAGTATATCCGTCGAAGTTGTGAATGCGCACCAGGAGGGTACGAGCCGGTTTGTGGGGTTGAGACCGTATGGTCTCGTGAATCAAGGCCACTCGGAATGAGTGAGGATTGAGTTAATATGTGGTGAATGGGGTTACTATTATCTCTGAGGCAATTAAAGATGATTAAAAGAAGATAGATTGGTTAGCCATGGTTGAAATGGCACATGTACGACAATGATCAGTTCCTTCGGTATGATTAAATTACACATGTGGTTTTTGCCGGTGTGTGCGAGGCTTGTCGGCCTCCGTAATAGATCATAATTGGAAGCATTCAAGTATTATGGCTTGTCAGGTGTAGGCGGATCTCAGAAGGATCATGGGGGTGTAGACTATTCCCTGAGGATTTTCTTGTTTTGTGATTTTGAGAAGTCACTCGTGTGTTGTTATGGTTCCCTTGAATTGAGCTAAGAAAGAGGTTTCTATATGATGAAGTGTTCACTCTATTAGTGGTTTGGGAGCTATGATGGAATTCCTATGCTATTCCATATTGGTAAAAGCCTAGGTAATCCCTAGCAGAGTCGCCATGCTGTCGCGCCCCCTTTTTACCAAACTTAAAGCGGAGAGATCGGGTTTATGACATTTCAGACAACTCCTTTTGAAGGTAAAAAGGTTTAAAGGAATAGTCGCCACCTAACGATTTTTTTGGTGCGTTAGGGCACCTTGAGTAGTTAACTCATAAACTAGTTTGTGTTACCAGAGATTGGGTAAGGGCTTGAAGTCATCCCAAGGGGAAAGTATTAGGCACCCCTCAGGTAGTTTCGGAAAGTAAATGGGAGGCAGCGTTGAGCCTTGTAAGGCAGAAAGGTAGCCTTATGCATAATATAAGATGCAGATGGAGGTAGCGTTTAACCTCGGAAGGCAGAATGATAGACTTATGCAATGCAGATGCAGACGGAGACAACGTTTAGTCTCGGAAGGCAGAATGGTAGCCTTATGCAATGCAGATGCAGATGGATGTAGCGTTTAACCTCGGAAGGCAGAATGGTAGCCTTATGCAATGCAGATGAAATGCGGATGGAGGTAGTGTTTAACCTCGAAAGGAAGAATGGTAGCCTTATCCAGTGCAAAAAATGCAGATGGAGACAACGTTTAGTCTCAGAAGGAAGAATGGTAGCCTTATGCAATGTAGATGCAAATGGAGGTAGCGTTTAACCTCGGATGGCAGAATTGTAGCCTTATGCAATGCAGATGCGGATAGAGGTAGTGTTTAACCTCGGAAGGCATAATGGTATCCTTATGCAGTGCAGATGCAGATGGAGGTAGCGTTTAATCTCGGAAGGCAGAATGGTAGCCTTATGCAGTGCAAGGGAAGCAAATAAAATGCAGATAGGAGTTCTTAGCTGGTGATAAATTGCGGAGATATGATTGTTGTGAGTATTGCGATAAATGAAGTGTTGTTTGTGATGATAATAAATGTCGGCGTGTGCGACGAGCTTGAGAAGTGTATCTTTGAGCAATGTGCGTTCTTCGGGAGGGTAATATGTTTCGGGGCCTTTGCAATTTTTGTGCCTGCATCCAAAGAAACATTGTGAGTTCTGTAAAGGGAAAGGTTAGTTCGTATTCCCGCTGGCTTTACTTGACTTGCTCACTTTCTCTGTATCATTGGGGTAGCATTCGCTAAACAAGTTGTTTAAGTGAAATATGCATGATTTTGTAGAGATGCGATATAAGCATATAGTCTAAAAATAGTTTTTTTAGATGAACCGACGACCAGGACGCGGTCGGAGACGTTGCAACCTCTCCTGCCTCAAAATTTTGAGGGCCTCCCTCAAAATTCTGCCCCAGTTTGATGGGTGGAAACTTTTGAGTGTTGCTCGTGCGGTGATCAGCTGAACTTGCTTCAGAATTTTGAGGGCCCTCCTCAAAATTCTGCCCCAGTTTCCATTCGTGGGGGAAAGAGAAATTTTTATTGAATTGTGACCGAACCCATATGGTTGCCTACGTATCCCCTCTTAAACGGGAATCAGGTCAGGCATAGTTCAATTTACATTGTTGACAAAAGCATAAAGAATTACACATAGTAGCGTTTGACTGCATCTGAATTGATTGGTTTTGGCCAGACTTCTCCGTCCATTTCTACAAGTATAAGTGCTCCTCCTGTCAGTACTCTGTGAACCATGTACGGTCCCTGCCAGTTAGGAGAGAACTTTCCTTTGGCCTCGTCTTAATGTGGAAAGATTTTCTTTAACATCAGCTGCCCTGGCGTGTATCGTCTCGGCTTGACTTTCTTTTTGAAGGCTCTGGACATTCTGTTCTGGTAGAGTTGACCATGACAAAATGCGTTCATTCTCTTTACGTCTATGAGGGCCAGTTGCTCATAATGGTTCCTTGCCCATTCTGCGTCGCTGAGCTCGGCTTCTTGTATGATTCTCAGATATGGAATCTCAACTTCGGCAGGAATAACATCCTCTGTACCGTAGACCAGCATATAGGGAGTTGCCCCGGTTGATGTGCAGACTGTGGTGCGATATCCTAATAAGGAGAATGATAACTTCTCATGCCATTGCTTGTGCCTTTCTATCATCTTCCTTAATATCTTCTTGAGGTTTTTGTTAGCGGCTTCTATAGCTCCATTCGTATGAGGTCTGTAAGCTGTGGAGTTCTTATGTTTGATCTTGAATGTTTCACACATGGCTTTCATCAAGTCACTGTTGAGATTAGAACCATTGTCGGTGATGATTGACTCTGGAACCCCAAACCGACAAATAACGCGGTCGCGGACAAAGTCGGCCATAACTTTCTTGGTAACTGCTTTGTAGGAGGCTACTTCGACCCATTTAGTAAAGTAATCAATGGCGACCATAATAAACTTGTGTCCGTTGGAGGCGGCAGACTCGATTGGTCCAATGACATCCATGCCCCAGGCGGCGAACGACCATGGTGAACTCGTTGCATTAAGCTCACTCGGAGGTACCTTTATCATATCTCCATGTATCTGACAGCGGTGGCATTTTCGAGCGTACTGGATGCAGTATGATTCCATGGTCATCCAGAAGTAACCAGCTCGGAGTATCTTCTTTGCTAATACAAACCCGTTCATATGTGGACCGCAGGTCCCAGCATGGATTTCTTCCAATAGTTTTGATGCTTCCTTTGCCTCGACGCACCTTAATAATCCCAAATCAGGAGTCCTTCTATAGAGGGTTCCTCCGTTGTGAAAGAAATTGTTAGACAATCTCCGAAGTGTGCGCTTCTGAGTGGCGTTTGCAAGCTCTGGGTATTCTCCTTTTGCCAAATACTCCTTGATGTCATGAAACCAAGGATTTCCGTCTGCTTCTTCCTCAACATGGGCACAGTAGGCCGGCTGACTGTGAATTTTCACTAGAATGGGGTCAATGAAAGTTTTGTCTGGATGCTGAATCATAGATGACAAGGTAGCCAAAGCATCGGCGAACTCATTCTGGATTCTGGGGACATGCCGGAACTCTATCTTTGTGAACCTCTTTCTCAACTCCTGAACGTGATGTAGATAGGGTAGTATTTTGGAATTTTTGGTTTCCCACTCCCCTTGTACTTGATGTACCAATAAGTCTGAGTCACTAATCACTAACAGCTCCTGGACGTTCATGTCGATGGCCATGTTGAGTCCTAAGATACATGCCTCATATTCTGCCATGTTGTTGGTACAAGGAAACCTGAGTTTGGCGGATGCTGGATAATGCTGACCTGTTTCCGATATTAAGACTGCTCCGATACCGAATCCTTTGAAGTTTGCTGCGCCATCAAAGAACATCCTCTAACCGTCGTAGGATTCTGCGATATCTTCTCCTATGAATGATACTTCTTCGTCAGGAAAATACATTTTCAGGGGTTCGTATTCTCCGTCCACTGGATTCTCAGCAAGATGGTATGCTAATGCATGTCCCTTGACCGCTTCTGAGTCACATAAATGATGTCGAACTCACTCAACAGCATTTCCACTTGGCTAGCTTGCCAGTGGGCATAGGTTTCTGAAAGATGTATTTCAATGGATCCATCCTTGATATGAGATATGTTGTGTAGGCACAGAAGTAGTGTCTCAATTTCTGAGCGACCCAAGTCAAAGCTCAACAAGTGCATTCCAGCAAAGAATAGGGCCTCATATGGAGTGAAATTCTTGCTAAAATAAATAGCTTGTTCCTTCCTTCCCATTTGGTCATGTTGCCCCAGAACGCAACCGAAAGCTTCATCTAGTATGACGAGGTAGAGTAGCAAGGGTCTACCTGGCTCAGGTGGTACCAAGACTGGCGGTGTGGATAGATACTCCTTTATTCTGTCAAAAGCTTTCTGACAATCCTCAGTCTACTTAGTCGCAACGTCGTTCTTTAACATTTTGAAGATTGGCTCACAGATGACTGTAGACTGTGCTATTAATCGGCTGATGTAATTGAGCCTTCCTAAGAAGCTCATAACATCTTTCTTGTTTCTTGGCGGTGGTAGTTCTTGAATGGCTTTGACCTTTGACGGATCCAATTCTATTCCACGACGGCTCACAATGAATCCCAGCAACTTCCCAGCAGGAACCCCGAATGCACACTTTGTGGAGTTCAACTTCAGATTATATTTTCTCAACCTGTTGAACTTCCTTAAATCGTCCATGTGATCAGCAACTTTCTTCGATTTTATAATGACGTCGTCCACATACACCTCGATCTCTTTATGAATCATTTCGTGGAATATGGTAGTCATGGCCCTCATGTAGGTGGCCCCTGCATTCTTTGAACCGAACGACATCATCTTATAATAGTACACTCCCCAGGGCGTGATGAACGCCGTTTTCTCAGCATCTTCCTCATCCATCAAAATTTGATGATATCCAGCGAAGCAATCTACGAAGGACTATAGCTCATGCTTTGCACAATTTTCAATTAGAATGTGTATGTTTGGCAAGGGGAAGTCATCTTTAGGACTGGCCCGGTTGAGATCCCGGTAGTCGACACAGACTCTGACCTTCCTGTCTTTCTTTGGCACGGGTACAATGTTGGCTAACTATGTCGGGTATTCAACCACCCAGAGAACTCTGGCGTTGATCTTCTTGATAATTTCTTCTTTGATTTTCAAACTCATGTCAGGTTTGAATTTTCTGAGCTTTTGCTTTACTGGTGGACACGTCGGATTGGTCGGCAGTTTGTGAGCCACAATGGACGTACTTAGACCAGTCATGTCGTCATATGACCAGGCGAATATGTCCTCATACTCCTTTAGGAATTTGGTGTATTCTTTGTTCTCTGGCGGTGACAAATGGATACTAATGCGTGTTTCCTTGACGTTTTCTGAATCTCCTAGGTTGACAACCTCAGTTTCATCCAAGTTGGACTTAGGTCTATTTTCAAAGTTTTTGACCTCTTTAACAATTTCGTCGGGTATATCGTCTTCGTCTGAATCAATGTCCGTTTGTTGCGTCGCCTCATCGCACGTCACAATCATCGGTTCATCAAGTAAAGTAATAGTAATGTTGTATAGATAAAGTAATGAGAGAAAACAGTGACAATAAATATCGGATTCATAAAGAAATTAAAAATTGCTTTGATAAATTGAATAACTTGTTTTGAACATTGAAGATCTTATTGCGGGAATTGAAAAATGCAGAAAAGGGAAAATTATGTAGTAAATAAAACAGTAAATAATGCTTGTTTTTAGCCTTGCTACCCCGAGGCTCGGCGGGCTCTGGTGGTCCTGATAGACCAGTTCTTGAGATATGATCCCTCGCTTACTGCCTGTATGGAAGGGCCTTCATCCCCCTCCTCCTCGAGAATAACACAACAATCCATATCATCATCCTCTAGGAACAAATTCCTTAGTGCAGCGAGTGCTTCTTCTTCATCTGACCCATAAGTAACGTCGGCCTGCTGAAAGGTCTGCTCCAGATGCGGTATCGGCTGCTCCAATGGGTAGTAAGGACCGCGCCAAGGTGGCGACCAGCTGTTTAATTCCTCCCATGTGTACTCATATCCCAGACCGAAAGTAGTACCATATTTCTTGATTTTGATGGGTTTGGAGATTCCTTGAAGGTTCTTGCCGAGCCCTTTGCTAGGCTCGTACCCATTCCAGTTTAGTATACTCTCGATTTTGCTATCCCACCATTTGTCTTTGTCAATGGCGTTGACTCGCTCAATATGGTGATAAGTTCCTCCACCCAGTTTTCTCTTTCCATCAATCACAGGGATAGTCTGGCGACTATAGATAGGGTTGCTATCGTCGCCGTGGATGATTACCTCTTGGTGGTTCCATTCGAATTTCACCGCCTGATGTAGTGTTGATGCGAAGGCCCCAGCAGCATGGATCCAGGGTCTCCTTAATAGCAAGTGTTAGTATGCCGGCACGCCTATTACTTGGAAGACCACTTCGAACTAGGTTGGTCCCATCTGTAAGCATATAATGATTTCCCCCATAGTAGCTCTTTGGGACCCGTCGAAATCTTTCACGTTGATTGCTCCCTTTCTTATCTCGTGTAGCCCTCTACCAAATTTCTTAAGTGTTATCAACGGAAAAATGTTAAGACTGGAACCTCCGTCGATAAAGATCCTTGTGATTAAATGATCTTCGCATTGTACGGTGATGTGCAATGCTTTGTCATGTCCCAATACCTCAGGTGGTAACTCGTCTTCATGAAAAGTAATTTTGTGACTTTACAGTACCTGGCCCACCATGTTAGCCATTTCTCCACTGGTGATGTTGTTCGGCATGTATGCTTCGCTCAACACTTTTAGTAAAGCATTTCTGTGCGTCTCAAATTCTGCAGCAAAGAAATAATGGATATTTGTGTTGATGTCTTGTTCAGTTGGTCGATGACCGAATACTCCTTAGCCTGTATTTTCCTCCAAAGATCATCAAAACCTGTTTCAATGAGGGGAGGACGGTTGGCGGCTTGTTTGCTTGACTCGGCCAGATGTTCAGGGGTATAGACTCTACCAGTTCTCGTCATACCCTGTGCTGCGATAGCTTCCTCTGACCTGTTTTTACCCTTCCTTCTTGCCTTGGCTGTATAATCCCAAGGGATAGCATCTTAATAGAAAGGTGGTGTGGTTGACATTGCTACTGGAATTGGCGTGGTCATTCTCACTTCAATTGGAGTGTATGTTAGGGGTCGCAAGACTACAGCCTCGAGTGGTGCTGGAGCATTTGCTGGAGATACAAACTCAACTTCAATTGGCACTGGCGCCTTCGCCTTTGCAGGCGGCACTGGTTCAAACTCAAGTGGGATAGACATATTTACCTCGGCATTCTCAGATGGATGAATCTTGACTATGATCGGGTTGAGAGTGACCGCAGGTTTCTTTGGGTCATCACCTTCTACGATCAACCCAATTGACCCCTCGGGATCCCAATCATCATCTACTTCAATCATATGGATACCTCCACCCTTATGGTCTGGTAAAGGGTTATTGTGGACGTTCGGATCGGGATCCTTTGCTACAATAATCTTGTTATCAATGAGGGTATGTATCTTATCTTTCAGAGATCGGCATTCTTCGATGGTGTGTCCTTCATGCCGGAATGGTATGCACAAGATTTTTTTGGGTTAACCCACTGAGAGGGATTCTCAGGGGTGGCAGCATGGATAGGTGTAACGTAACCAGCATCTTTGAGTTTGTCATACAACTGGTCGATGGGCTCGGCTATGGTGGTATATTGCTTTAGAGGACGGCGATCAAAGTTAGGGCGAGGCCTAGGGAAGTTTTGACGGGTAGAGGGTGATTGATAGTGAGGTGGATGGGAATTATAGGTGTTGTAGACGGGAGCGGGTTGCGAATATCTAGGTGATGTAGGTTGATATGTGGGTGGTGGAGGTTGGTATGAAGGTGAGGGTGCTTGGTAGTTTGAGGTGGGCTGATATGTGAAGGGAGGTGTTGGGTAGACTTGGTATTTGGGTGGGGATTTGGCTTGTTGTGCAACCATTATGGCTCCCACGTCTCTTTTCTTAGACACACCACCGGACTGCAAAGCTTTGTTAGTGGCCTGCAAGGCTTCAAAATTTGTAAGCATACCGTTCTTGATGCCTTCTTCAATTCGCTCCCCTAAATTGATAATGTCGGAGAACTTGTTGCCTTCAACCATCATTAGTCGTTCATAATATTGTGTGTCCTGAGCTCGGACAAAGAACTTGTTCATCTGTTCCTCCTCTAAAGCAGGTCTGACTTTAGCAGCTTCCGACCTCCAACGAGTTGCATACTCGCGAAAGGTTTCTGTTGGTTTCTTCTTCATGTTCTGGATATAGAACACATGTGGTGCATTCTCTGTATTGAATCTAAACCTGTCCATGAATTTTGTTGCCATACCTACCCAGTTCGACCATTTCTTAGGGTCTTGGCTGATGTACCAAGACAATGTGTCTCCCTTCAGACTCCTCAAGAACAACTTCATGCGGATCCTTTCGTCTCTTCCTACGCCAACCAACTTATCACAGTAGGTCCTCAGATGGACCCTCGGATCGCCAGTGCTATCAAACAACTCGAACTTTGGAGGTTTGTACCCCTCGGGTAGTTCAACATCAGGTTATATGCAGAGATCTTCATAGTTCAAACCTTCAATTCCCTTGACTCCCTCGACACCCTGAACTCAGCTAGCCAGCTTTCTAAGTTCCTCAGCCAGATTCTTGATAAGTAAGTCCTTCCCATCAGATTCAGATGTATGTGAGATAGGCGGAATGGAGTGGGTCATAGTTTCCACATAGATGAGATTTTTGTAGGCATGGAAATGGTCTTTTGTGGGGTTTTGTGGTTCGTGGATAGATGGTGGAGTGTTGTTGTGGCAAGTGTTGCATGGTGTAGGGAGAGTTTGGTGAGGTGCAGGGTGATTTGGCTGTTTTGGGATATTCTGTTGTGGTGTAGGGTTGACGTCAAGGACGCTGAGGGAAAATGACAATTTATCCAGATTCCGGACCTGATCGAGCTCCTCTTGAAACTTCAACAATTTCTATTCCAATGGTGACATGTTCTCATGCAAAACCTGAATACCCCGGCCTTCAGTGGTCTCAACCTGTTCAACCGAATTGTCTTTCCTGATACCGCTGGATTCTTCCATTTGACTTTTGCCCTTGTTTCTACCTTTGGGAGGACTGAGAGGAGGAGTAGGTGGAGGCCCTTTGGATCTTGTGCAGTAGGCAGATGATGCCAGACTATGTGAACTAACCTTTGGGGAAGGGGGTAATAACTAAAAGAGAAACAAAAACAAAAGGTAACCGAGTCAGTAAGGATTATAAATAATATTGCAGAAATTAAACACATAATGCGGAAATGTAAAGCGTATCCTAAGTTGGGGACCTCTTTGTGCCCGAGGTAGTCTTAGCGACAAATTGATTCAGAGAATTTAAATGCTAAATGCCTCATTTTATTAATAGAATATAGACAAATCTTTAAGACGACTCTAAACATGCGAAAATAAAAAACACTAATGGCCATAGGCCTTATTACATTAATGAAGAAAAAAAAAATAAGACACCCCTATCTATTTGGTCCCAGAAGGACCTTCCCCAGATTCGACATTCTTGCTCCCCTCGATCAACTTTCCCAACTCGCGAAGTCCCAGCAGTAAGTAATTTCTTGCTAAGTATACCCCTTCAGCTCCCTCAGCCTTTTGGCAAGTCTCGATCCTTTTGATGAATTTCTCCTCCAGTTCAACTATGCTTGCTCCAAGTAACTCAACCTCTGGTTGGTGCTGAAATCCATGCCCTTCCATTCCTCCATCAACCTTTTGTTGGACTCATGTATCTTGTGGTGATCATCCTCGCATTCACGGATCCTTTTGCGCAGTTGGTTGTACTTGACTTGTGCTTCAGCCTTTTCGTCTATAATCCGGTGACCTTGAACGAACCCTGGCTCGATTTGACCACCCAGATCTTCTTCTAAACAACCAAGATAGAAAGGAGTGTAACCAGCGTGATACCTGTCTGGCTCGATGGTGTCTTTTTCGAGCCTGATCCTGCAGTGCCATAGGTGCTGAGCTTGGCACTTGTGAGGGATATCATCATTCTGGAAGTCTGCTCGAAGATGGCTTATTTTCTTAACCTTGGGTATAACCTGCCTTCTACCTGCTTGCCTCATAACTCGCAGAGGGACGTAAGGGTATGTCCCTCTTAGACCAATCTGTATCAGAAATGAAGCGTCCCGGGACCGAATGATAAAATCGTCTGTCGGAAACCAGTCAAACATCCATTGAACCTGATCCTCGATTAAGTTACCAAATAATTCAAACCATCCTTCGGCATTCTCTGGCTGACGAACATGTCGGGAATATAGTTCATTCGCTTTGGGTGATGGAAAGTGATATGGTCATCCCAAACCCTTTGATGGATGTCTTGTCGGTATTCACCCTTTTGCATATGTTCTATGAGCCAGAGTTGGAGTAATACGTTACAACCTTCGAAATTCCTTGCTCCTCGTTGACACATTTCTAGGGCCCGATATATATCTGCGATGATCATGGGCACAATGCTGAAATCCTGCCCGTCTATCCCTTCCATTAGCGTCTTAGTTACCATGGCCAACCTAGTGTGGATTCTTTCCTTTTTCTTGGGAATACAATCAAACCCAAAACACACACCATAAACACGAACACTCGGCGATGGATATGTCCCAGAGAGGTGATGGCAAACTCGTCTTGGTAGGTGCAGTACGATTTGCTATGACCGTACCTTTCATATAAATAATCGAAAGGGATGTATGAATCCTTCAGACACACCAATTGTGGATTCTTCTTCAAACCCATCATTTTGAGGAAACCCCTGCCCGTGCGGTTTTCAGGCATCAGCAACCCCGGAGATTCCCAAGCTAGGCCAACCAATCCTCATTTCTCTTCTAATAAAGGTGTCATTTCAAGATTCCCAAAACGGAACACGGACCTATCACAGTCCCAAAATAGGGTAGCGACCTCTATCACCATTTTGTTTGGCTGGATATCTAGAAGAGATGGTAGATTTCCCAGGTGTTTTCTGACGAGATTTTTTTCACTAGAGTGGAGGTCTTCCCACCAATTCAGCAGCCTAGGGTGAATATTGGCGACCATGCCAAATTTGGGGACTTCATGCCTCATTTTCTGCAAAACAGACAAGGTTAGGCCCTTTACCCCCACCAGACACGACTATTTAACACCAATAATTAGCAGGAAGCATTTAGTTCTCCCAATAAATGCACAAAGCGTGAGGTTGTCCGTTTGGGTTCCAGGGAAACCCAGTGGACTTTGGATGAGGCTGTCTTAAAGGCTCTTGTGCGAACAACACGTTAACCTGGATAAGTTTGACCATGATGCATGCGACAGTATAACGGAGTAAGGTTTCTATGGGGTTTTAGACTGGTACCCTTGAGCGGACAACTCAAGGGGGAAGGCACGGAACTGTCGACTGCACCGCTGATCAACTAGTTTTACCGCAAATATGCCTTTCTAAATTTAAGGGGTAATAATATAGGAATAGCGCAACCACTCATTGTAAGCGGTGCTATAGTATTTTGTTTGGCACGAGTGGAGTATGAATGTTGAGCATGATATGTAATAAATAAGCATTTAAACAGATAGTCATGTATTTGCACGTTGAGAAAAACGGTAAATACAACAGTTATGATTGAAAGAAATTACAAAAGAAAACAAAGAGACATGTTAGTTTTGCTCGTGTGAAATAAATTCTTAAAATAAATAAACGATTAACGACACGTAATAGGGAAGGGGAAAGGGTGCAAACATTTAAACAGAATTAAAAGTCTAAATTCACGAAACAATTTGCAATGGTAAAAGCCTAGGTAATCCCCAGCAGAGTTGCCATGTTGTCGCGCCCCCCTTTTCCCCAAACTTAAAGTGGAGTGATCGGGTTAATTACATTTCAGACAACTCCTTTTGAAGGTAAAAAGGTTTAAAGGACGAGTCGCCACCTAAAAAATTTTATGGTGCGTTAGGGCACCTTGAGTAGTTAACTCATAAACTAGTTTGCGTTACCAGAGATTGGGTAAGGGCTTGAAGTCATCCCAAGGGGAAGGTATTAGGCACCCCTCATGATCCATAACTGTGGGTCCCGGCCAAATGATTTCATGAATTCAGACAATAAACAAATAACAAAGAAGGCTCACATAAGAGGGGATTTCAAACAAGTATTGAAGTTTTTATTAAAAGTAGAAAGAGATCAAAGTAAATATTTGAGAGAATGTCCTAGGTTTAAAATAATACGGATCACATCAATGCAATACCCGATAGGCAGAGCTACACGTGGTATTAACACACTGGTCATCATATCTGTGTTCTACCCTTCCCACCCCGCGAAGGTATCTAAAACGCGTGTGTTGGTCACGAAGCTTATTGCGTGCTATTACCCGTCCCGCCTTATCAGTCCTGGAGGAGGTTAGGACTACTATTCATACAGGGTCGGTACTAGGTTGAACCCCTAGGTTTAAAGGACAAAATTCTAAGCGGAAAATAAAACAGCTAGGACTGCAAATACAGAGGCACACAGAAGCAGACACGAGGCTCATATATCCCTCCACAAATTATACACATGAATAGCACGACTCAAACACAAAGAGGTCTCAAATTTCAGAACCTAAGACAGGATGACTACATGTGAAAACAATAGCAGGACAGTCTGATGTCCGAGTTCTAGAAGAAGTATCTTGGTCAGTTTTAGACTATGATTTCTTATCCGTAATTAGGAAGACACGGAAACAGTTTCTAGTTTTAATAAACTTAAGGCATAGGGCTTGCCTAGGCGGGTTAAAAAACATTACAGTTATCTTGTTTAGTCTCAGTAGCAAATAGACCGGACGAATCTATTTTAGACTTAGTCGTGGTGGAAAGGTGATAATTTAAATAGGTGTGAATACAACCCTATGCTGTTCTAAATGTAGAAAGACGTTTTTCAGAAATTGAAATCTATTTTAGCGAGATTACTTATTACACAGAAGGTATGGAGACATAATTTCATTAAGTTGTTGAACCTAGCACATGATTTGTAGATGTTCCTAGCAGTATATTTAACACATGAGTTTGGCATAGATCATATGAGCATGCTGAGCATGAATTCCTAAGGTGACATGGTCTCTAATGCAAATATTGACAATTGATGTTATTATTTTACCTAAACACGATTTCTAGATATAGTAATTATGAACATGCAGAGGCAGTATCATTATGACGACCATTTTTGTAGTTATTTTAACTACAAACAAGATTTCTAAGTGAGGCATTTGCAAAGATGATGCAATGATTATAACAGCTTTTACTTAACATGATTCTCTAAGCGGACATGAATAAAGTGTATGTGATGAGATAAATAGACCTAAAACATGGAGTCTAATGCATGCATGGCAAGTACTCCTAAACACGTGACTATTTCACACATAGGTAAAGTAAACCCTATAAGCATGTTCTCTACCCGTAATTATACTAAGCATGCATAACCCCACCCATTTCACTATCCAGCCCCAGAGTTGTTTTTACAATTAATTATTACAGACCAGCATTGCATAAATTACATAAGTGAATAAGAAAATTAAGAAGTTGCACTATAGGGAGCCTAACAGTAGGCCAAGTATCCAAGTCCAAACATGCCATATGCCATGACCCTTTGTAACCTTGGTGTGTCAGAGTTCCTAAGGATCTCAGGGGATCCCAGGCAGTGCTCACACCCAAGTTCCTTAGCCAGGAATGAGTAAGTGCAGTGTGGAATGCCAGCCTTGTGTGTTAGAGTTCAATGGGTACTGAAATGGTCCCAAAGGCAGTGCTCATACGAAGGGGGTTGAACTTAGAAACTAGGAGTAGTGAGATGTGCTTATAGCTTAAAGGAGTTGAGTTTGAAAAGTATCTTTTGAAATAACTGTTTTTGAAAATAGCTTCAGAGAACAACATGAGAGTCTGTTTGATGAAAACTAGTTTAAAGAGGAAAGAAGCATGACAATCACAATTCAGAAGACATGCAAGGTTCAAGAGGCTAACACAAACAGGGAAGGGTAATTGGGGGACAAATAAATCACATAGTAGCAGCGGACTTATACACAATTAGTCCTCAGGATAGTGTTACAGGTTTTAAACAAGCACAACATAGTTATCACAGAATGTTCATGCCAGAAATCCAACAACATTAGATTGAGAGGGTGTCAAACAGAGTCACATATTAGGTCTAGGATTAGGATTACATGATAACCAAGTATTGTAGGTGGATGCTTATAATGTTAGGAGTCAGGGGGAAGGCAGATTCATAATGAAACACATAGGAGCAGTACCAGACATACTGAACTGAAGGGGAAGGGAAATCACATAGATATGCAAGTTACAGGGTAAACAATAGAACCATAAGTAAAAGCACAAAAGGAATGACAAAAATCTTAACAGGAACTGAAACATGTTGCTCTGGGTACTGTAACCTTAAATTAGAAACATACCAGTCAAGAGTGAGAATAAAAAAGCAATGTGCAGAGAAGTAGAGCAATAGGGCAATGGTATGCAGATGCAAGAGAGCAACAGTAATTACTCAGTCTGGGCTTTTAACCGATTGATTAGTCAGTGACTAGCAAGAGAGAATGTTTATGAAAGCAAGAGGGAATTCAGAAAAATATGAGTGTGCTCTGTGTGTATCTTTTTCATGACCCAGAATCCTAATCCAGGTTGTGATGGCACCCAACAACGGGGTTAGGCAAGCCAATATAAATTTTACTAAGTGTTTCTTTTTACTTGATTCAATTATTCACCCATTTACCGAATTTAACAAGTTAAAACATGATATCGAAAACTAATAACTCAGTGGTAGATAAAATAGCTATATAAAAGCGTGAGATAAAAGACGAGCAAATATATATACAGCCCAAAATCCCAAAATAACCACTACGTGTGTGCCAGGAACTAGTGTCATGAGTGTCACGTGCATACTAACAGGATAACCAAAAGATAGAATATACAATCCCACTGTCTGAATAAATAGACGGGAAACAAAAGTAAATGAAACTCCATGGTGCTGCTGGGGATCGCCAGAAGAAGTAGCTCACCGTGAAGTCAGGTCCGCTACGGTCAATATCTAGCTCCGGTCTGATAACCAGATGCACCAGCCTCAGAACCTGTACAGTTAAGTACAGAAGTGCAACATGAGTACATATTAAATAAATATGTACCCAGTGAGTATCCCGTCTAATTTCGAAGAAGTAGTGATGAGAGGTCGACTCGACACTCACTAAGGTCCAACAGTATAATATGCGACAGGATATAACGAAAGGCAGTAGGCATGTAAGACAGTAAAGAGCAGTCACGTATAAAGAACAGGAATCCAAGTAAATACTGGAACAAATAACAATGACCACTTTCTTTTCCCCAAATATCTAACACAAGTCAATATCCATGAAACAGTGCCAAATAGTCATGCGCACACATGAATAAGACAACCGGCTGGAGTCATAAGGAAAACATCTATGTACTGTCGAGGATCGAATGGCCCGTCCCAAAAGTGCATTCTTACCATAGTCATGCATGCGCACTGCCGAGGATCGAACGGGCCGAACCATAAGTGCGTTTTTCAAATTAATCATATCGGTGCACTGCCGAGGATCGAACAGCCCGTCCCATAAGCGCACCTTTCAATCCGCTGTGGCGTACGGCCCGCTCCCATGAGAGTGGGGGAAATCACATAAAATTTACTTTCCATAACCAATTCCTTCCAATTATCCAATTCCATAAAATCTCAGAGAAGAAATACAACGCATAACATGAGTTCATAACATATATGTCATTTGCAAGAAAGAATATAAGGCATGTTGTGGCCCTAAAATTTCCCGACATGGCACAATTCCTTTTTATATTGCTTTCCGTAAAACAATTCCTTCGTATTATTCAAATTCCATAAAACTGAGAGAAACATAACTACGTATAGCAGGATTTCATAACGTATAGTTCATCACAAGAAGAACACAAGGCATGATGTGTGGCCTAACTACCCGGACATAACAATAATAGCCGCTACGTACGGACTCTCGTCATTTGGTACGTACGTAGCCCCCACAAACAATTACACACAACATTTAGAACACCTATGGGGAAATTCCCTCTTACAAGGTTAGAAAGGAGACTCACCTCGTGTCGAATCTACCCCTCGAACCAAGGATGCGCCCGAAGCTACGACCTCTACACCCGAGGACTCGCAACTAGCCAAATATGGTACAATGATATCAATTCAAGCTCAATGTGGGGAAATTATCCCATTTTGTTTTTTTCAATAAAATCATCATTCTTGAAGAATTCCAAAAATTCAACCCCAGGCCCGCACGTTCTAATCCCGAAAATTCTCGAAGGAATCACTCACCCATAACCTAAGGATCGATAATATACGACTTTTACTTGAATTCATAGCAATAATTGAGCAATTCACCAATTTCCTCAAGAACCCTAAATTTCTACCCAAATCTTGATTTTCAATGATCTAGTAGTTAATTCCATTAATAATTCATGTATTAAACTAGTAAATAGGGAGGAATTAACTTACATCTACAGTAGCTAGGTCGTGGTGTGCTCTTCCCAAGCTCACAAATCTCTAAAGGAGGTATGAAATGAAAAGAGATGAAGAAATCCCATATTTTAAAGAATATATAATGCCTGGCCTACAGGGGTTCCGCACCTGCGGCTCGAGGACCGCACATGCGGTCTCGCGCCTGCGAGCTAGGGCTCGCACCTGCAGAATTGGACGGGAAGGACTGGGCCCGCACCTGCGGAGCAGGAGATCGCTTCTGTAGCTACGTTCTTGTGGAATTGGATCCGCACCTGCGAGGCTGGGACCGCTCATGCGGTTACACACCAGAAACAGGTGCACCAGCAGCTATTTTAGCTGGTTTTTGACCTCGTGTGGTGTCCGGGAGGCACCTGGGCACCCGCGCCCCCGTCCAATTATACCAACAAGTCCTAAATCATAATACGGACTCTATCGAGCCTTCGGAACACCCAAAACAACGCTAAATCTCAAAATCACACCCAAAACCCCTAAAACCATAACTTTAAGAACTTCAATTTCTTAATTCCTATATCGATGCGACGGACCGACCTATACAACTCGGAATGACATCAAATTTTGCAGACAAGTCATAAATAACATAACAGAACTATTCTTGGTCTCGGAATCACATTTGGACCTCGATAACATAAATTCCCATTTCGAACCAAATTTCAAACTTAAGGAAATCCTTATTTCTATATTGGGCGCCGAAACGCTACCGGGTTATCGAAAACCCATTCCGAACATACGCCCAAGTCCGAAATCATCATACAAAGATACTGACACTGTCGGAACTCAATTTTGAGGTCGTTTGCTCAAAATGTTGACCGAAGTCAAACTTGGCCAATAAGGCCAACCTTAAGGAACCAAGTGTTCCTATACTGCTCAAAACACTTCCAAATCCTGAACCACCAGTCCCCGCATGTCACAAATCTCAAGAAGCCGCTATGGGAAGTCTTATTTAGGGGAATGGGGTCCGATAACGTAAAACGACCGGTAGGGTCGTTACATTCTCCCCCTCTTAAACAAACGTTCGTCCTCAAACGGGGCTAGAATTGTACCTGAAGTGCTGAATAGATGTGGGTATCTGCTCCGTATGTCCTCCTTTGACTCCCAAGTTGCCTCATCAACTGGTTGGCCCCTCCACTGGACTTTCACGATAGAAACTCTCTTGGACCTCAACTGGCGGTCCTGTCTATCAATAATAGCAACTGGCTCCTCCTCGAAGCCCAACTTCTCATCCAACTGAATAGTGCTGAAATCAACCACGTGAGAGAAATCAGCATGATATCTCCGGAGCATGGATACATGAAAGACCGGATGAACTCTTGATAAGGCGGGAGGTAAAGCAAGCTCAAAAACAACTTCTCTGACTCGCCTTAACACCTCGAAAGGACCTATAAACCCGGGGCTCAGCTTGCCCTTCTTCTCGAATCTCATAATGCCCTTCATCGGCGAAACCTTCAGCAGAACCTTATCTCCCTCCATAAATGCTACATCACGTGCCCTTTGATTCGCGTAACTCTTCCGTATGGACTGAGCTGTGGAGCATCTCCTGAATTATCTTCACCCTCTCCAAAGCATCTCTCATCAGATCCGTGCCATATAACTTAGCCTCATCCGGCTCAAACCACCCGATAGGAGAACGACACCGCCGACCATACAAAGCCTCAAATTGAGCCATCTCGATGCTGGACTGGTAACAATTATTGTACGCAAACTCTGCCAAAGGCAAGAACTGGTCCCACTGACCTCCGAAGTCAATCACACAAGCCCCGAGAATATCCTCTAATATCTGAACTGTACGCTCCGACTGGCCATCAGTCTGAGGGTGAAATGCTGAGCTGAGATCTATCTAAGTGCCCAACGAACTATGCAATGCTCTCCAGAAGTGCGAGGTGAACTGAGGACCTCGATCTGATATAATGGACATCGGCACACTGTGCAACCTGACGATCTCCCGAATGTAGATCTGGGCTAGCCTCTCGGAAGTGTAAGTAGTTGCCATAGGAATGAAATGCGCCGATTTGGTCAATCTATCCACAATGACCCAAACTGCATCAACCTTCCACGAAGTCCGAGGCAACCCAACCACAAAGTCCATAGTGATGCGCTCCCATTTCCACTCAGGAAGGGGCATCTGCTGAAGTAGGCCTCCTGGCCTCTGGTACTCATATTTGACCTACTGGCAATTAAGACATCTAGCCACATACTCCACAATGTCTTTCTTCATCCGCCTCCACCAGTAATGCTGCTTCAAATCACGACACATCTTTGTCGCACCCGGATGAACAGAATACCGAGAACTGTGGGCCTCTTCTAGAATCCTCTTCCTCATGCCATTAGTATTAGGAACACATAAACGGCCCTGGAGTATCAAAACACCATCCTTGCCCCAAGTAACCTCCTTGTCCCTCCCCTGGACCACTGTCTCCCGAAGCTCTGCTAAGCAGGGATCATCAAACTGCCGGGCCTTAATCTCTCCCAATAACGAAGACTGAGAAACCATATGGGCTAGAACTCGACGAGGCTCCGAAAGATCTAATCTCACTAGGCGATTAGCCAAAATCTGAATGTCTATGGCTAGAGGTCTCTCCTCTGCTTCAACGTAGGCCAAGCTACCCATGCTCTCTGCCCTCCTGCTCAAGGCATCCCCTACCACATTTGCCTTGCCTGGATGATACAGAATGGTGATATCGTAGTCCTTCAACAACTCAAGCCATCTGCGCTGCCTCAAATTAAGATCTTTCTGCTTAAACAAGTGCTGCAAACTGCGATGGTCGGTATAAACCTCACAAGACACACCATTCAAGTAGTGCCTCCAAATCTTCAGAGCATGAACAATCGCTGCCAACTCCAAGTCGTGCACATCATAATTCTTCTCATGAATCTTTAGCTGACGCGAAGCATAAGCAATAACTCTCCCATCCTGCATCAACACACATCCCAACCCAACGCGTGAAGCGTCGCAATATACAGTATACATCCCAGAACTGGAAGGCAATGTCAGAACTGGTGCTGAGGTCAATGCTGACTTGAGCTTCTGAAAGCTCGCTTCACACACGTCGGACCACCAAAACAGGGCATTCTTCTGAGTCAATCTAGTTAATGAAGCTGCGATAGAAGAGAACCCCTCCACGAATCGGCGATAATAGCCTGCTAGGCCCAGAAAGCTCCTGATCTCTGTAGCTAAAGTAGGACGCGGCTAACTCTTAACTGCCTCAATCTTCTGTGGATCAACCTTGATACCCTCTCTGGATACCACATGCCCCAGAAATGCCACAGACTCTAACCAGAACTCACACTTGGAGAACTTAGCATACAGCTTCTACTCTCGCAAGGTCTGAAGCACAACTCTCAAATGCTGCTCGTGCTCACCAAAGCTCTGTGAGTAAATCAAGATGTCATCAATGAAGACAATGACGAAGGAATCAATATACGGCCTGAACACCCTATTCATCAAATCCATGAATGCTTCTGGGGAATTAGTTAAGCCAAAGGACATCACCAGAAACTCATAATGGCCATATCTGGTACGAAATGCAGTCTTCGGAACATCTGAAGCCCGAATCTTCAGCTGATGATAACCCGATCTCAAATCAATCTTAGAAAACACACGATCACCCTGCAACTGGTGAAACAAATCATCAATGCGCAGCAGAGGATACTTGTTCTTAATAGTAACCTTATTCAACTAGCGGTAATCAATACACATCCGCATAGACCCATCCTTCTTCTTCACAAATAGAACTGGAGCACCTCATGGCGATACACTCGGCCTGATGAAGCCCTTAGCCAACAACTCCTCAAGCTGCTCTAACAACTCCTTATGAGCCATTCGGTACGGGGGAATGGAAATAGGATGAGTATCTGGAGCCAAAGCAATACAGAAATCAATGTCTCGATCTGGAGGCATGCCCGGAAGATCTGAAGGAAATACATCTTCAAACTCTCGAAAAACTGGCACCGAATCAATAGTCGGGCACTCGGTAGTGGTGTCCCTCACATAGGCAAGGTAAGCCAAACAACCCTTCTCGACCATATGCCGAGCCTTCATGAAGGAAATAACTCGGCTGGATGCACTAAATGAAGAACCTCTCCACTCCAGCCTAGGCGACTCAGGCATGGTTAAAGTAACCGTCATGGCATGGAAATCTAGCACAACATGATAAGGAGATAGTCAATCCATGCCTAGGATAACCTCAAAATCAATCATATCAAGCAATAAAAGATCTTCTCTGGTCTCGAAACCGTAGAAAGTGATCACACAAGACCGATAGACCCGGTCTACCACCACAGAATCACCCACAGGAGTGGACACATATATATGAGAATCCAAGGACTCACGAGGAACATCCAGAAAAACATATGAATAGGTGGATCCTGGGTCAAATAATACTGAAGCCTCTCTACCACATACTGAGATAATACCTGTGATCACGGCGTCTGAGGCCACTGCATCTGATCTGGCTGGAATAGCGTAGAACCTGGCTGGAGCACCTGAAGGCTGAACCCCACCGGAGTGAACAGGAGCTGACTGACCTCCTCCTGACTGGCCTCCACCCCTGGGATGACCCCTGCCGACCTGTCCTCCACCTCTAGGTGGCCGGACTGCTAGTGCTGAACCCATAGGCTGATAACCCTGCTGCACTGCCTTGCCCCGATACTTGGGATAATGCCTCTTCATCTGGACAGGCTCCCCACACTCGTAATATCCCCCAGACACCATAGTCTGTTGCCCCGAAGAAGAAGACCCCTGAATAGCCAGGAAGCGATGTGGACCCTCTAGCATAGCACTGAATATGAACGGGAGGATCTCTGGTGACTGGAATAACCGCTTGGTGAACCCTGAGTAGCTGGAGGACGGGAAGAATGCTCGGGCATGGCACTGAACTGAGGCCTCACTGAACCACCTCGAGGAGGTAGTGGAGGTGCTGAATATGAAGGCCTGCTGGGCTGACCACCCCCGAACTGACCTCTACCCCTAGCCGGAGCATCCCTGAAATCCCCTGAGAACCTGGACCTCTTGTCCTGCTGACCCTGCTCACTGCTCCTCGACCGATAACCCTCGATCCTGCAAGCAATCTCCACTACGAGCTGATAAGGGGTACCCATATCCACCTCTCAGGCCATGGTGGACCTAATACCCGGATGCAATCCTGCTACAAACCTCTGCACCCTCTTGACATCTGTAGGCAATATCATGAGTGCATGGCGAGATAGCTCTGAAATCCTGGCCTCATAATTTATCACCGACATCTGCCCCTGCTCTAGCCGCTCAAACTGACCCCGCAACTCTTCCCTCTCAGAGGGTGGAATATATCTGTCCAAGAACATCTTTGTGAACGGCTCCCAGGTAACCGAAAGAGAACCTGCTGGCCTGCTGAGTATATAAGACTGCCACCACCTGCGAGCTCTGCCCTCTAACTGGAATATAGTGAAGTCGACCCCATGAGACTCCAAGATCCTTATGTTGTGCAGTCTGTCCTTGCACCTATCGATGAAGTCCTGGGAATCCTCACCTCGCTCACCCCCGAAGACTGGGGGACGTAGTCGAGTCTATCTATCCAACATCTTCTGTTGATCGCCCTCTGCAACTGGCCTAGGCTCTGGTGCTGCTACAACAGGCTGAATCCCACCCACGGGCGGTGTACCCGGGGTATGGTGTACTGCTGCTGCCTATCCTGCAGCCTGAGCGGTAGGGGTCTGGACTCCCCCTCCCGCTTGAGAAGTGGTCGGATCTGCTGGGAATAGACCAGCCTGGGACATGGTGTCCATGAATCTCATCATACGGCCCATGACCTCCTGGAAGCCCGGCGCCGTCATAAAGTCCACTGGAGCAGGAGCTACTGGAGGCACCTCGTCCTGCTCTTCCATGATAGGGTCCTCTGGTGGTGCCACTGGTATAGCTCTGGGATGCCCTTGTCCCCTACCTCAAGCAGGTGCCCTTCCCCTGCCTCGACCACGACCTCGGGCGGCAGGGGTAGCGGCATCTCCCGGATCAGGAACATCGGAAGCGCGCGTCCTCACCATCTGTGAGAGAGTAGAAGAATAAGTTTGAGTACATCATCAATTGCACGATATATTATGAACAAGGAGAGGTTTCCTAACACCCGATAGCCTCTTGAAGATAAGTACATACATCTCCGTACCGATCCGCAAGACTCTACTAGGACTGCACGCGACTTGTGAGACTTACGTGAACCTAGAGCTCTGATACCACGTTGTCACAACCCAGAATCCTAATCCAGGTCGTGATGGCACCCAACAATGGGGTTAGGCAAGCTAACGTAAATTTCACTAAGTGTTTCTTTTTACTTGATTCAATTATTCACCCATTTACCAAATTTAACAAGTTAAAACATGATATCGAAAAATAATAACTCAGTGGTAGATAAAATATCTATATAGAAGCGTGAGCCAAAAGACGAGCATATATATACAGCCCAAAATCCCAAAATAACCACTACGTGTGTGCCAGGAACTAGTGTCACGAGTGTCACGGGCATACTAATAGGATAGCCAAAAGATAGAATATACAATCCCACTGTCTGAATAAATAGACGGGAAACAAAAGTAAATGAAACTCCATGGTGCTGCTAGGGATCGCCAGAAAAAGCAGCTCACTGTGAAGTCAGGTCCGCTACGGTCAATATCCAGCTCCGGTCTTATAACCAGATGCACCAACCTCAGAACCTGTACAGTTAAGTACAGAAGTGTAGCATGAGTACATATTAAATAAATACTTACCCAGTGAGTATCCCGTCTAATCTCGAAGAAGTAGTGATGAGAGGTCGACTCGACACTCACTAAGGTCCAACAGTATAATATGCGACAGGATATAACGAAAAGCAGTAGGCATGTAAGACAGTAAGTAGCAGTCACGTATAAAGCACAAGAATCCAAGTAAATACTGGAACAAATAACAATGGCCACTTTCTTTCCCCCAAATATCTAATACAAGTCAATATCCATAAAATAGTGCCAAATAGTCATGCGTACACATGAATAAGACAACTGGCCGGAGTCATAAGGAAAACATCTATGCACTGCCGAGGATCGGACGACTCGTCCCAAAAGTGCATTCTTACCATAGTCATGCCTGCGCATTGCCGAGGATCGAACGGCCCAAACCATAAGTGCGTCTTTCAAATTAATCATATCGGTGCACTGCCGAGGATCGAACGACCCGTCCCATAAGTGCACCTTTCAATCCGCTTTCCATAACCAATTCCTTCCAATTATCAAATTCTATAAAATCCTAGAGAAGCAATACAACGCATAACATGAGTTCATAACATATATGTCATTTTCAAGAAAGAATATAAGGCATGCTGTGGCCCTAAAATTTCCCGACGTGGCACAATTCCTTTTTATATTACTTTCTATAAAACAATTACTTCGTATTATTTAAATTCCATAAAACTCAGAGAAACATAACTACGTATAGCAGGATTTCATAAGGTATAGTTCATCACAAGAAGAACACAAGGCATGATGTGGGGCCTAACTACCCGGACATAACAATAATAGCAGCTACGTACGGACTCTCGTCACTTGGTACGTACGTAGCCACCACAAACAATTACACACAACATCTAGAACACATATGGGGAAATTCCCTCTTACAAGGTTAGAAAGGAGACTCACCTCGTGTCGAATCTACCCCTCGGACCAAGGATGCGCCCGAAGCTCCGACCTCTACACCCGAGGACTCGCAACTAGCCAAATATGGTACAATGATATCAATTCAAGCTCAATGTGGGGAAATTATCCCATTTTGTTTTTCAATAAAAACATCATTCTTGAAGAATTCCCAAAATTCAACCCCAGGCCCGCACGTTCGAATCTCAAAAATTCTCGAAGGAATCACTCACACATAGCCTAAGGATCGATAATATACGACTTTTACTTGAATTCATAGCAATAATTGAGCAATTCACCAATTTCCTCAAGAACCCTAAATTTCTACCCAAATCTTGATTTTCAATGATCTAGTAGTTAATTCCATTAATAATTCATGTATTAAACTAGTAAATAGGGAGGAATTAACTTACCTCTACAGTAGCTAGGTCGTGGTGTGCTCTTCCCAAGCTCACAAATCTCTAATGGAGGTATGAAATGAAAAGAGATGAAGAAATCCTGTATTTTAAAGAATATATACTGCCTGGCCTACAGGGGTTCTGCACTTGCGGCTCGAGGACCGCACCTGCGGTCTCGCGCCTGCGAGCTGGGGCTTGCACCTGCGGAGTTGGACGGGAAGGACTAGGCCCGCACCTGAGGAGCAGGAGACCGCACCTGCGACTACGCTCCTGCGGAATTAGATCCGCACCTGCGAGGCTGGGACCATAGGAGCGGTACAACACCTGTTACTAGGAAACCGCACCTGCGGTCACACCAGAAACAGGTGCACCAACAACTATTTTAGCTGGTTTTTGACCTCGTGTGGTGTTCGGGAGGCACCTGGGCCCACCTGAGCCCCCGTCCAAATATACCAACAAGTCCTAAATCATAATACGGACTCGCTCGAGCCTTCGAAATGCCAAAAACAACGCAAAATCTCAAAATCACACCCCAAAACCCCTAAACCATAACTTTAAGAACTTCAAGTTCTTGATTTCTATATCGATGCGCTGGACCGACCTATACAACTCAGAATGACATCAAATTTTGCAGACAAGTCATAAATGACATAACAGAACTATTCCCGAACTCGGAATCACATTCGTACCTCGATAACATAAATTCCCATTTCAAACCAAATTTTAAACTTAAGGAAATCCTTATTTCTATATTGGGCACCGAAACGCTCTCGGGTTATTGAAAACCCATTCCGAACATACGCCCTAGTCTAAAATCATCATACAAAGCTGCGGACACTGTCAGAACTCGATTTCGAGGTTGTTTGCTCAAAATGTTGACCGAAGTCAAACTTAGCCAAAAAGGCCAACCTTAAGGAACCAAGTGTTCCTATACTGCTCAAAACACTTCCAAATCCTGAACCACCAGTCCCCGCAAGTCACAAATCTTAAGAAGCCGCTATGGGAAGTCTTATTTAGGGGAACAAGGTCAGATAACGTAAAACGACCGATCGGGTCGTTACAATCTTAGTGATCTTCGTCTGTTACACTAAAACAATAGAGTATTTATAATGCTGAAAACGAGTAAAGCAATGTAAGGAGTACTAGTTTTAACACAATTATGGAGAAAATACTCAATTAGTATCAATTAAAGACATGGACTCCCTTTAATTAGGGAGTCAAGTTCAATCAGAGTTCAATACGGAAAAGGACTCAACTTATGAACTGATTTTACTATAATAGGGGTAGTAAAATCATGTAGAACTCAATAAGGCCAAATACAGAAGTATAGGCGGCACATAAATAAGGTAAAATTCAGTTTAGTTTTAAAAATCAGTCAAAGAATCACGGTGAGACTGAAGGTCACCAGGAATCAATGCTAATTAAGGAAAACATCTCACAAATAAGGAAGAAATTCAAAAAAAAAAAAAAACCTAATTATAGGAGATACGCACAAAGCATAGATTCAAAGAGAATGTCACAGCTTTGCATAGAATCAATGGAGTATTTAGGTAAATAATCATCAAATAGTACTTAAATCATAGAAGCCCTAAACAGGGAGTCAAAGAACAGTAGAGGATTAACAACCCTAACAACGAGAACCACAGAGAATACATGAATGGCTTCACAAGAAACAAACACACATAATCAAAACGGGCTAGAAAGAATTAGGGCTTTTCAACCTAATAACTCAGATAGCAAGACAACATAAGAGAATCGTTCAAAATACAGTAAGAATCGATAAAACTAGAAGTAAAATAGTTTTTTGAAAAAGGGTTATGAAACCCTAGTTTGAAATTGAAATATCGTTTAAAGATGAGGGTTTTTCAGAGAAAAAACATAGAAAAGCTTCATAATACCGTAGATCTAAAATAAATTGAAAGACATATGGTTAGGGTTTCGTGGAACCCAGAGAAGAGGAAGAACCTCAGAGATGGAACCGGCTTAAGCCGGAACAGGTTGTAGACCTTACTCAAACAGTCGGGGAGGCCGAAAAGTGGCATGGGACCATGGGAGACAAGAGAACCGCTCCAAGCTCGCCTGAGGACCCCAGGGTATCACTAGATCGGTGAGAGGTAGGTAAATGACCATGAGATGATGAAGAACCAAGGTTTCCGGTGAGAAACCAACCGGAGAAGATGGACAGACCTCATTGGAGAGGGGGGAAGTCAAGGAGACTTCTAGAGAGAGCTAGAGAGTCATAGGGAGAGATAGAGAGAGAGTGAGTCTTGGAAAATGAGGGTCAGTTGGGGGGGGCGGGGGTAAATTGAATTAATTATGGTAATAGGGTTCTAGGCCGTTGATCTATTTTGATCAACGGCTCAGATAATTAGAGGGGTTGGGTCGGGTAGAGTTTGAAGATTGGACTGGTTAAGATCAGTTGGGGTTGGGTTGGAAGTGGCTAGAATATAAAATAAGAATAGGCTAAATATTAAATACCCAACTTGAATAGGATAATTAATTAATTAAAATAGCTAGTAATTGTGCAAAAAAATGAAATTAAAACCAAATAAATGAAATTAAGATAATTAACTACTATAAAAATATAGAAATGATTAGTTATTTATTTAAAAATGGTATAAATGCATATTTGTGCTATATTTGCAAAAATTGTTGAAATTAACTAAATAATGCCAATATTGGCTAATTTGTGAAATAATTAAATCCTAAGGGGATTAAAATAGGATATAAATAACATATTGCGTAAGAAAATGATTTGAAATTATTTATAACATCGTTTATATATAATTATGAATAATTATGGAACATAAAGTATTAAATAAATAGGAAAATAATTTGACCAAAATACAAAAAATTATGGAAAATATCACTTACTGTAGTGAGTGACTTTGAATGTATATATGAAAATTTGAAAATAATTTGAGGAAAAATTGGGTATCAACAGGTATTATGACTCGTGGGCATGGTCGGAGTTGAATTGAGGGAAGTTCAGAGTCAAATTGGAAAGAAAATTCTCATTTTAGAAGCCTTAAGTTGGAGAAATTGACTAAGATTAGAATTTTGAGTAAACGACCTCCGGATCAGGATTTGAAAGTTCTTGCAGGTTCGTATGATGATTTTGGACTTGGGCGTATGTCCGGATCGGGCTTTGGATAACCCGGGAGCGTTCAACGTATATTGTGGAAGTCAGCTTTTTGAAGAAATTTCCTAAGTTTGGCTTGAAGCGCATTTCAGTGATATTGATGTCCGTTTGGGATTCCGAGCCTGGTAATAGCTATGTATGGTGATTCTTGAGTTCAGAGCGCGATCGGAAGTGAATTCGGATGTCTGTAGGTTATTTTGAAGTCATCTGGCTAAAGATAGAAATTTGAAGGTTTTTGAGAAATCCGACCGGAAGTGGAAATTTAGATATTGGGGTCGGAATGCGATTCTGGAAGTTGGAGCAGGTCCATAATGTCGAATATGAGTTGTGTGCAAAATTTGGGGTCAATCGGACGTGATTTGATACGTTTCGGCATCGGAAATGGAAGTTTGAAATTTCAAGTTCTTAAAGTTTAAGTTTGAGTGCGATTCATGATTTAGGCATTTTTTGATGTGATTTTAGGCCTCGAGCAAGTCCGTGGGATGTTATGGGATTGATTCGTGTGATTGGACAGGGTCCCGGGGGCCTCGGGTGTGTTTTGGAGTGGTTTCGGGTCATTTTTGAGTGATTTGTTGCTGCTGTTTGCTGGTGCATCTGGTGTGAGATGTGATCGCAGTCCTTGTTGTGCGATTGTGAAGAAGGAAAATTTGAAGGTTTTATCTTTGGTCTGTGGGATCGCAAGAAGGTGTGTGAGATCGCACAATGCACCTGGGGGCTGCTGGGTTGGCCTGTGCGAACGCAAGGGGGAAGCAGCGATCGCGGAGAAGGAAATTCGGAGGGAGCTGGGAATGGCTTGTGCGGTCGCATGGATGAGAGTGTGATCGCGTAGAGCAAATCATGGGAGGCATCAGGTTGGCTTGTGCGATTGCGGTTGAAGAAGTGCGATCGCATAGAAGGTTTGTCTGGGCAGTGAAGTATTTTAAACGGGATTTTGGCCATTTCTTCATTCTTTCACTTGGTATGGGTTATTTTTTGGGAGCTTCAAGAGGGGAATTTCGTCATCTATGTCAAGGTAAGTTGTTCCTACTCATTCCAAGTTTAATACAAGGTTTATGCATGGATTTGAACATGAAAAATTGTGAAACATTGGGAATTTTGAAGAAAACCTAGAATTTGGTAATTTGGATTTTAGCCACGAATTTGAGCATGAAAATTAGGGTAAATTGTATATTTGAGCTAGTAAGGCTATGGGTAGAGTTTATCTTCAGGAAATTTCGGAATCCGGGCACGTGGGCCCGAGGGCATTTTGGTCAATTCTTCGAGCACAGTTGGGAATTTATATAATTTGAATTGTTAACAAATATTAGAGTACATTTTCATGGGTTTGTCGTTATTTGGATAGTTTTGGGGCGATGTGCATCCATTGGAGTCGTCGAAAGGGCTTGGAAGCCGGTTATGGAATTTCGGAGCTAGGTAAGTCTCCTTTCTATCTTTGTGAGGGGGAATTGTCCCCATAGGTGAACTAAATAAATACATGTTATTAATTGTGGGGGCTATGTACGCACGAGGTGACGGGAGTCCGTGCGTAGCTACTAGTATGCTTATGTCCGGGTAGTCTAGCACCTACTAGCATGCCTTACTTGTTGTACTTGTGATCTTGCCAGTATGATTAGACCGTTAATATGATCGGGATAGTAATTGAATATCTAAGAAGGTTAGAGTTCATTTTCCTTAATCATTTAGAAAGAGAATTTATTCTTCCTTGCGTAATTGTGTTCCGGACAGATTTGTGATATTTGAAAACCTCATCAAACTTGGCAAATGAATTTCCAGAAATGATTTAAATACTATCTTTATGTTCAACTAAAGAGAAGTTTATCATTTCTTTGAGAAACTGTTTTCATGAGAAAAATGCGGATTTATTATGTGAATACGTGTACATATGAGCACCTGAGTCGCATGTATGATTCGCGAGTAGGATAGCCTTATTATTATTATGTTGACCGCGTCGCATGATCTATTCGCGAGCGGGGAAATAGATGCATTTATGGTTCTAGCCGTTCGACCCTCGGCAGTGCACAATTTATTATTGTTGGTCCGCGCCGTTCGACCCTCGCCATTTTCTTGCGCATGATAAATGCTGTGTATTTTATGTGATTTATACATGTTATTTGGCCTAAGGAGTTTTGATTTGGCAGCTAAAATGAAGAAGAATCGATGTGTTAAATGTGAAATAAGTTGATATTTCTTATCCCTGATTATTATTTAATTGCCTATGATACTCATGCTTTGCACCTCACTTGATTATATTTAACCGACTTATATCAAGTGTCTAATTTGACCTCTCGTCACTACCTCTATGAGGTTAGGAGGGATACTTACTGAGTACACGTTGTTTTCGTACTCATGCTACACTTGCTGTGCATTTTTATTGCACAGGTACTTTCATGGCGATGAAGCTGGTTTGTAGACTTAGGGGAGCTGCATCATCCGGAAGCGATCCGCAGCTGACAGAGTTTCCCTCGTATTGTATTATTTTCATTTTTAAATCCCTTGTGCAAATTTGTATTTCGGACAAGCTTTGTAGTATTTGTAAAATTATTAGAATTTGCTCATGTACTTGTGTCACCGAGTTCTGGGATGTGTTTGGGATTTAATTTAATAAAATGGATTGCTTATCTGTCGTATTTATTTAACTTGTTATGCAATGAAATGAAAGGTAACAAATTCAAAAATTGTTAAAACATGAATTAAACTCAACTATTAAATGATTGGCTTGCCTGCAAGTGTTGTTCGGCGCCATCACGACCTTATGGATTTTGGGTTGTGACAGTATTATAGCTATCAACACTCGAATACCCACTCATTACCTCTCGGCGAGAGAGTGATTTTGCCCAATTTGTCTTTCTCAAGTCCAAATGGTTATTGTACAAAATAATTGATAAAACACTCAAGTCGGGTTTTACTATCTCTAGGTTCAACTTTTTAGTTGGGACAATCAATATCTTGATTTTATCCCAAATTCTTGTTATCTAAATTTTCCTAGACTAAGTATCTCTTTCTCACGTAAAGATCAAGTCAAATAGGCATGAACTAATGCTTGCAACCATTAATTCTACAATTAAAAGCAAGACAAGGCTAAATAATAAACATCCAACCATAAACAAGCACTAAATTAAACACCCATTAGGTTTACACACTAGGGTTGGGTCACAACCCTAGCAAAAAATCTAGCTACTCATAATGGGTAAAGAAGAAAATAGAGAAGAAAAGATGATAAAACTCATATTGCAAGATTAATATATCAAAATCCAATGTTAAATCACAAAAGTAATCTAAACTTGCCTAAAGGTGTAAAGAAAAATTGCTATAGGACTTTCAATATTAAAAGACTTGCCCTAATTTCATGAAAGTAGTCTATTTATACAAAGCTAGAATTTTCGGACAAAAATGCCCTTGCGGAGGTTCTGCGGCCGCACAATTCTATGTGCGGTCCGCATTTCTCTTCAGTCTGGATAGAAGTTGACTCTATGGCTGCATAATTTTGGATTGCAACCGCATCTCTCATGTTCTACGTCCGCACAATTTTGTGCGACCGCACAGGGCTCTTTTGCAGACCGCATATTTCCTGAGTGTGGTTGCATAACTAATTTCTGCGGCTGCACAATTGTTATGTAGTCCGCATTTGTTTTTAATCCTGAAATGAGACTCGCTGAACTTTGGCTCATGCGTAGCTTCTGCGGCCGCACAATAATTGTGCGGTTCATACTTTGCACTGGGACTCTGTTGATTTCCCTTCACATTCTACGGCCGCAAATAAAAATCTACGGTCCGCACTTGATCTTCTGTGCCTGATTTTTGTCCTTGTTCAGATCACTCTTTCTTGAGTTAGACTTCATCGTAGTGGC
This sequence comes from Nicotiana undulata, assembly GCA_005239495.1. Taxonomy (NCBI): domain Eukaryota; kingdom Viridiplantae; phylum Streptophyta; class Magnoliopsida; order Solanales; family Solanaceae; genus Nicotiana; species Nicotiana undulata. Next base: position 63,722 of record ML293242.1, read on the forward strand.
TCATTATCAATACTCCTGCAATTAAGAATATTTCATTAGTTTTCGGGAATACAATTAAACACTTTTGGACTAAAACAAAATCTAAAAGACGCTAATAAGTAGTCAAAATCCCAACATATCAGGCATGCGTCTGGATTTAAGATTTGGTGATCTGTAGGATAACTTGAAGCATTTTGGCAAAAATGGGAAGTCGAAGTTTTGGAAGGATTAGAGGTTTGGCCGGGAGTTGACTCGATTGATATTGGGCTCGAATCTGTTATGTCATTTGGGACTTGCATGCAAAATTTGAGGTCATTACAGATTGATTTGATATGTTTTGGCACGAGTATGGAAGTTGTAAGATTTGGAAATTCATAAGTTCGATTCGAGATGCGATTCATAGTATTGACGTTGGTTGATGTGATTTAAGGCCTCGAGTAGGTCCGTATTACTTTTTGGGACTTATTGGTATGTTCGTACGGGGGTTCCGAGGGGCTTGGGTGAGTTTCAGATAGGTTTAGGTTGTGTTGCGACTGTTTTTGATGTTTCAACGTCGTTTCTTCAACCATTAATGTTACCGCAATAACCAAATGAGCTTCAAATTAAGTTTTATTGAAGGATTAGATCCATGTAGACATAACAAAAAGAATCATTGAATTTGGACATTGTGTGAGAGAGTTATGCCCATTTTCGTGTCGGGAAAACTGCTGGTTTCTGGTGTAGTATCCCATGGCTCGCAAATGCGAACATTTGATTGCATTTGCAACTTCTGCCCTGTTCCACTTCGTATTTGCGAAAATTTTATTGCAATTGCGACATTTTCCAGCCATGTTCTTGTTTGCAATTGTGAAGGCTTCTTCGCTTTTGTGAGAGTACGCAATTGCGAACCCTAGATCTCAAATTCGACATCTGCAACTTGTTTTTTGCTGTGTAATTCAGGGTTTTGCTTCAGTTTTTAATATTGTTGAACCCTAGGTTAGAGAGTGGGTGATTTTGAGAGAGAAATTTCATCTACAATCGTTGGGTAAGTGCCCTTGTTCAATTCCTATGTATATTTTATGATTATATTTGAGTTTTAACATCAAAATAGTGAGAATCAAAGTGAAAAATTGGGAAATCTTTCTAATTTTCGAAAATATGAAATTTCTTAATTTGAGTGCGAATTGCACTCCGACCTAAAAACAAATCACCTATTTGAACTCGTAGGGTGGGTAGTCGAAATATACTCCTCGACTCGGGTTTTGAGTGGGCGAGCCCGTGGTTGACTTTTGTTGACTTTTTAAAAATTGTATAAAGATCGTAGCTTTGTTAATTGAAATTGTTTTCTCTTGTATTGTATGATGTATTTAAGTTGTCTTTGGCTATATTGAGCCGAGCGAGGTTGAATTTGTAAATCAAAAGCTAATTTTAGTATTGATCTAGCTTCTTTGAGGTAAGTATCTTGCGTAACGTTGTGTAGGAGAACTACCCCTTAGGATTTGAGTCATTTGTGCTAATTGTGTCATGTGAAGGTCGTTTACTCCAGATGAAGAGTACGTACTCAGGCTTAATGATGGAAATTTTATCATTTAGGGCTCTTAGGTTCTTATGTTCATTAGATATAAAGTTGTTTTGTCATGTTAAATCCTCCATTTACTAAATCAACACTTACGTGTATTATTTGGAATTAATTGATTCATGTTCTACCGTTATTAACAATTAAAACTCTTAGGTGCCTTAACTGAAGTTGTTGCCTCTTTTATTATCGTATTATCTCTTTCGAAATTGCTAACCCTAATTAAATTTTTTATTATCTCTTCCGTAATTGCTTAGCCCTAAATGAATTTATAATTATCTCTTCCTAAATGGCTTAACTTTAGTTGAAGTTACTAGTATCTCTTCCGTAATTTCTTAACCTTAATTAAAATTACTATTATCTCTTCCGTAATTGCTTAACCTTAATTGAAGTTTGTTATCCCTTTCATTATTGACGTATTCTTATTTGGGATCGTGACAGATTGGTATCAGAGCTCTAGGTTCATAGTTGCTATGAGTCATAAGAGAGTTTAGTAGAGTCTTACGGATCAGTACGAGACGTCTGTACTTATCTTCGAGAGGCTACAGAACTATTAGGGAAAATCTTCACTTCTTTCATTCCTATCGTGCGTGCTTACTGATCTTGGAGTTTGAGCCTTTGTTATTCTATTCTCTAACAAATGGTAAGGACACGAGCTGCAGTTACTGATGACGCTGCCCCTTGAGCCGGTATTTCTAGGGGCTGGGGTAGTGGCCGAAGTAGAGGCCGAGGAAGGGCACGTGCTATAGTTAGAGAACCTATCAGAGCAGTAGTTAAGGAGCCTCCAGTAGATATTGTTGGGGGACAGGAACCGGAGGCGCTTGTTGTTGCACCCAGACTTCAGGAGATTTTAGCGTAATTCATGAGCATGTTTTGTACATTGGCTCAGACAGGGTTGATTCCAGTTGCACCAGGTAATTCATAGATTGGGGGAGGAGCTCAGACTCCCACCACAGGTACTCTAGAGTAGCGGACTCACATTTGTCAAGTTCCGGGTGTGGTGTCGGTACAACCTATAATTCTTGTTTTGCCTGAGGTCACGTCAGGGGCAACAGAGGAGGAGCAACTTAGACTTGCGAGGTTCAAGAAGTATCAACCTCCTACTTTTAGCGGTTTCGCTTCAGAGGATGCCCATGGTTATCTAGAGGAGTGTCACGACCCACTTTCCAATTAAGGTCGTGATGGCGCCGGACACCACTTGTCAGGCAAGCCAATCATTAATTAGTGAACTATATTCTTATCTAAACATTTTTTAAATCATTACCTTTCACTTTATTACATAAGAAGTGAATAAAATTCGTTAAATAGATACAGAAGATAAACAATCCAGTCTACTAAATTAAATCTCAAACAAATCCAAGAGCCCGGTGACACAAGTGCATGAGCGAACTTCTAAGAACTTATACATATACTACAATGCATGTCCGAAATACAAGTTGGACAAGGAATTTAAAATGAAAAAATAATACATAGAGGAAGACTCTGCCAGCTGCGGGTCATCTCCGGGTGATGCAGCTCGTCTAAGTCTCCAAGTCAGCCATATAGCTGTGAAAGTACATGTGCAACAAAAATGCACAGCAATTGTAGCATGAGTACGAACACAACGTGTACTCAGTAAGTATCTCGCCTAACCTCATAAAGGTAGTGACGAAAGGTCGAGTCTGACACTTGCTAGGGGTCAATTTGGTATGATCAACTGAGACACTAAGCATGAATATCATAGGCAATTTAATAAAATCAGGAATAAGAAATATCAACTTCTTTCACATCTGAGACTTTAAGTCTCGTCATTTCGGTTAACAATTCAAGATTCACAGGCCTATAAGTAGCAAACGGTTACAGAAAGTACGTAGTAAATATCATGCGCAAGAAATGTCGAGGATCGAATGGCGCGAACCAACAATAATAAAATATGCACTGCCGAAGGGTCGAACGGCTCGAACCATAGATGCATCTATCTACCCCGCTCGCGAATCGATCATGCAACACGGTCATACATAAATAACAAGGTCATCCTGCTCGCGAATCATACATTCGACTCAGGCACCCATAGTTACACATATTCACACAAATAAACCACATTTTTATCTGGAAAATTAGCTATTCAATGAAGTGATAGAATTCTCTTTTTAATGAACATGAAAATAGTATTTAAAGCCTTTCTGGGGATTTACTTGCGAATTTCGACAGGGTTTCAAACATTATAGATTTACCCGAAACACAATTATCCAAGGAAGAATCAATTCTCATTCTAGATGATTAAGAAAAGTAGACTCTATCCTTCTTAGAGATGTAATTACTAATTGTCAGCATCACATGATATTTTATTGACAAGGTCACAATTACAACAAGTAAAGCATACTAGTGGGTCCTAGACTACCCGGACATAGCATATTAGTAGCGACGCACGGACTCCCGTCACCTCGTGCGTACGTAACCCCCGCAAATAGTAGCACATAATTAATTAGTTCACCTATGGGGACAATTTCCCCCTCACAAAGTTAGAAAGGAGACTTACCTCGCTCCGAAATTCCATAACCGGCTTCCATGCCCTTCCGATGACTCAAATCATTGCACAACGCTCCGAAACTAGCCAAATAACAGCAAACTAATGAAAATACACTCTAATACTTGTTAACAATTCAAATTATATAAATTCCCAACTCCGCTCGAAGAATTGACAGAAATGCCCTCAGGCCCACGTGCCCGGATTCTTACATTTCTCGAAGATAAACTCTACCCATAGTCTTTCTAGCTCAAATATACAATTTACTATTAATTTCATGCTCAAATTCGTGGTAATAATCAAAAATGCAAATTCTAGGTTTTCCCCTCAAAATCCCAAATTCCTACTAATTTCCATGTCTAAATCCATGTATAACTCAAGTGTTTAACGCAAAAATGGGAAGGAATCACTTACCTAGAGTTGCTTGACGAAAATCCTCCCTTGAAGCTCCCAAAAATTGCCACACCAAATGAGAGAAATGAAGGAAATGGCCAAATTTCCCGTTTTTAAACAATCTACCTAGGCCCCTTTTTCCGCACCTGCGGTCCACATTTTGCACCTGCGCTTTCGCAGGTGCGCCCAAGAGCTCTTACCAGCAGCTTCTTTCTCCTCCAGCCGGATCTGCACCTGCGCCCCATTATCCGCAGGTGCGGAAATTGCATCGCTACTGCGCTCCCAGCAAAACCTCGCACCTGCCGCGCCAAAGCCGCACCTGCGACCAAAGCCTCACAGGTGCGGTCACACCAGATGACAACAACCTCAGCTTTTTCTCCAACTTCAAATTTGATCCGTTAACCACCCAGAATCCACCTGAGGCCCCCGTGACCCCGTCCAATTACACCAACCTGTTCAAAAACATAATGCGGACTTGCTTGAGGCCTCAAATCACATCAAATAAGATCGAAACAACGAATCGCTCTCCAATTCAATCTTTATTGACCGATTGACCCCAAATTTTGCACGCAAATCACATTCAACATTACGGACCTGATCCAACTTTCGGAATCGCATTCCGACCCCGATATTAAAATTTCCACCTCTGGTCGGATTTCTCAAAAACATTCAAATTTTCTATCTTTAGCCAAATGACCTCAAAATAACCTACGGATATCCGAATTCACTTTCGATCGCGCCCCCAACTCCAGAATCACCATACAGAGCTATTCCAGAGTCAGAATCCCAAACGGACATCTATATCACTGAAATGTCTTTCAACCCAGACTTATGAAATTCCTTCTAAAATGCTAACTTCCACAATATACGCTAAAACGCTCCCGGGTTATCCAAAATTCGATCCGAACATACACCCAAGTCCGAAATTATCATACGAACCTGCTGGAACTTTCAAATCTTCATTCCAAGGTCGTTTACTCAAAATTCCGATCTTAGTCAATTCTTCCAACTTAAGCCTTCCGAAATGAGAATTTTCTTTCCAAATTAACTCTAAAATTCCCAGAATTCAATCACGACCACACCTACAAGTCATAATACTTGAAATGAAGCTGCTCATTTTCACGACCCAGAATCCTAATCCGAGTCGTGATAGCGCCCAACGACGGGGTTAGGCAAGCAAACGCAAACTACACCAAGTGCTACCCTTCCCATCTAATTAAACAAGTCAGAGATTACCAGTTATAACAACTAACATGATACTAGTCTTGAGCGAAAGTAAGTCATAGTAGATACAAAGCCGAGATATAACATACACATGGATATACATCCCAAAACCCCAAAAATATAAATACACTACGCGTGTGCGCCAGGAACTAGTGTCACGAGTGTCATGGGCAACTACTGAATATACAATGACTACAATATATACAGAGTCTCCATCTGAATGAAATGGACAGAGGAATACAACAAAAGAGCTCCAGGG